>JAODLM010000188.1:0-182158 GCA_036937905.1 Salvia rosmarinus
TCCGAACGCATATCCTTCCTTCAATAGTAGGCGCTGTCCAGCCTCTGGAAATTCTAAATCCTTCGCACTCACCCTTCTCGATCTTTTCAACTTTTCCTCCATCCTTGCCTCGACAACTTTTTCTTAGATCGACGTCCGCAGTGTAGCGATACAACTCACGATCGCTCGGTGGTTCAACTGCTCAACCTCAATCTCCCAAACTCTTCAACAAGTTTTTCTTCCCGCGTAGAGACATCCTAGCTTAGATGCTCTTCGACTTAAGGCGCTGGCCACTACATTTGCCTGCGGTGATAGTTGATACCAGACCGTAATCTTTCACTAGTTCGAGCCATCTTCTGTCTCATATTCAAATCTCTTTGCTCAAAGAAGTATGCACTCTTATGGTCTAGTGGAAGATCTCACATCTCACCCATGAGATGTGTTCCAAATTTTCAAAGGCATGAACATCCGCTAATTCCAAGTCATGGTCAGTAGTTCAATTCATGCTCCAGTTGCTGGACGATAAGCTATCACCTTTCCGCGCATCAAAACACAACTCGCCCCGGCTTAGAAGCCTCAGATAGACCACATACTCTTTGTCCGCTTCGGACTGCTGAATCGTGCACTTGTCAACTTCTCCTGAGTATTTGGAAACTCGCCTCATTCATCGGTCCGTTGAACTTAATTCCTTTTCTAGTAATCGGGTTATTGTGTAATCTCAAATCCTAAGTACGAAGAGAGGATTATTACTCTAAAATGTATGAATAAGCAATGAGACCATTTAACATTAAACTCGTAATACATAATCAAGTATGTTTTGGACTTTACTACATAACTTATGTTCTTTCAAATGAAAAACATGTGATATGTACATATGACGATGTACTATCAAGGTATAACTTCAGTGACAACCTTTCTATTGCTTCAACATCGCTCCATCGTGATCACTTCAATCAATCGCACATTTAAAACAATATGCAGGTCGAGTACAAATAATGCACTCAAATGGACTTATGCCAAAACATTTTACATTCTTTAAATTACATCGCTTCATTATGGTAAAGCACAAGGGTTTTATTTAAAAGCGCTTGTGCTTACTAAACATTTTCATCATTTTCTTTAATCGTCATTCGCCGCACATTTTCCTTGTATGTATGATCCATATCCTTCATCTCATCATAACATTATCATTTAACGCCGAGAAGCGAGGCCTCCCTCTACGTCACGCGACCGCCGTGGAATTGTCCTTACAAAGACACAAATACCATTAGGTGTACACGTTAATCATAGCGTGTATAAGCCTTCCTAAGATAGATCCGATATCATTTCATTCATAAGTTGGGAGCGACCCAACAACATTCATCATTCATTCATTCATGGATAGGATACATACATAAAACATAAACATTTTGGGTGTGTAATTTCATCATCATTTCATAATCATTTCTCAAAAGAGAGCATCATAAATAATACTTTTCATTTCAAGAAAGCATCATAAATGCATTTTATCCTTGAGGATAAGAAAAGAAAAGCCCACCTGGTACGTAAGCTTTCTTAATTCGTTTCCTTTCTACGCCAACGATCGCATCCGTGTCTCACCTTTACGTAAAAACGATTTCAGTACGTCTGTCACGTTTTTCGAGATTTTCAAAGTTTAAAAATAAACTTTGATAACTTATATTATAATAATTCGAATTCCTTAACGAATTCAATACGTCATCCAATCGCGTATCTTAACTAAACATTTCTCGTACTTCGATAGAGACGAGATATGTTCAATTATTTCATTTTAACCTTTAGGTTAAACGCTCAACGATTCTAACGCTTTTCGATATAAAGATTTCAATTATGAAATCTTTTCTCACCAAAAGATTTATATATAATTAATATGCTTTTACACGTATTAGTGTATTTATCGAACGTATTTCATACGTTAATTTCAAAATCAACAATTTTGACTTTTCTTTATAAATTCATTATATTTAATATCTAATTTCCATATAAATCGATTTCTTTTCATAAAACCCTAATTCTCGATTTTTCACGTAAATCGATAAACTTTATTAATATTTTCTTAAATATTAATTAACTTATTCATTAAACATTATTTTTCATTTCTAACGTTATTTAATATAATCGTTCATTATAAACATAGTATTCTATGTTTATAAAATTTCATAAATTCTTAATATGTCTAAAATAATTTCTAGAAATATAATGTATTATTTTTCTTGATATTAAGGATTTAAATTCTTTAATATATTTAATCAAGCTCACGGCTTTAAGCTTTTATTTTCAAACTTCTTCCAAATTTTTTAAATTCATATAGTGTACTATTTTATCATAGTATCACTAATATGTATTAACATTAACTATAGAAAATTGGCATCAATTGCTTAATTTCATAGTCACGGTTTTTCTTAGAAAATTGTCCAATATTTTTTCTAAAATTCTAATTAATTTATACAAGGCCCCAACATTAATTTATAACATGATTATAACCTATAGTCCAACAATTTCAATTTCTAAACCAAGGTATTTATGTTCATGGCTCACTAGTTCTTTTCCAAACTATACACTAAACATTTAATAAAATTCCAACAAAATTACACAATGCTTATACCCTATAGTGTAACAACATTTCATCATAATATTCATTAAAAATGTCGACCCCACTCCGGACAAACCCGACCTGGAGGCGACTAATACTAGGAGTAGTATTTTAGGGGTTACATGGATAAAAATAGAGATGCATAAAATAAACTAACATGCTTGAGCGAATATGAGATGATGTCATAATGTTTTTGAAAGGTTTAGCCATCGGACCCCAAAACTCGGCCCGATCCGATGGACCTCAATAGTTTGTAAACATAGGGCATAAATAAAGGAGTTCAGAGTATAGCAATGGAAGTGTGTGAATACATATACGACGATATGCATTCAAGGTATAACCTACAAATTCAGTAAATCGGTCGAGGACACTTGACTCCTCAACACATTCCCCATCATCACTATCGAAGCTCAACCGCACATTTAAAACAAATATGTGGCTAAGTACAAGAAATTTGCACTCGGTGGACTTATGCCGAAAACATTTGATAACATTTGGATTACACCGCCAATATCGAGTAAGTCACGAGGGTTTTAGTTAAAATGCCCCAGTGCTTACCAAATCATTTTCGGTTCAGAAAGTAGCGACCAAGCATTTTCTTGGTGTATGGTCCGTATCTCATAGTCACAATACATAATAATAATAAATAATAAATATCGAGAGGAGGCCTCCATCTACGACGCCGTGACCGGCCGTAATCCCGTCTGACACGCTACTCTGCAAGCATATGTTAACACAACAGTATAGTTCTAACCTTCACGCCAATCCTAGACAGGGCATTTATCATCCCACGGGACCCGACATTAAAAGGTTGGGTGCTACCACAACAATTGATATAATAGTTCCAACCATCTTCACAAAATTTTACCCGGCATACAGATAGGATCCATACACAAATGAAATATTTTTGGCGGTAATGCAGAAACATTTGATAGCGGTTGTAAAATAAGTCTTTGTAATAAACTCATTTGGAATAACAAGAAGCAATTCTTAGTGGGGTAGAAAAGGCCCATTTTGAAGATAAGAAGCCCACCGGACTATGGTTCGTTGTAAAGTCCCAGTTCGATCGTTCGTCACAATCCGGTCAAGCGTTTGCGTCACACCTTCTAAAAAAATGAGGCTTTAGTATCGTCGCTCAAGTCTCTCGAGACTTTCAAAACTAAGATAAACTTGATATTTCATATCGATGTGGATCAATTCCTTAGTGAATTCAATACGCCTCTCAACACGTATCAATTGAATTGTTCTCGATTCTCGAGATACGTTCAACGATAAGCACGCTTTTCGATATATGGATTTCATTTGTGAAATCTTTCTTACTAATGAGGTATCATACTCAATTAGTATATCTTACAGCCAGACGACGTGTTTATAATCGTAAATCGCACGTTTGACTTAAAAAGTCAACGAAGTCAACCTTCCCAACAAAGTCAACGATTTTGACTTTTAAATAGTAATTTCTTACTATTTCGTTTTATAAATCGAATTTGATCGATTTGAAAACGAAAGTCCTATTTTCGATTTATCACGTAAATCAAGGACTTATAAATAATTTCGCATTAAATAAAACCTTTTATAAGTAAAATCGTAATTTCGGTTTTAAAACGTTATAAAATGGACGTTCGTCTCAAACATAGCAATCTATGTTTATAAAATTTTGTAAAATTTAAATCTGTCCGAATATTAATTTAGCAAATATTTTATTAATAAACTGATTTAAAAGGATTTAAAATCCTTATTAATTATCAGCTTCGATAATTAATTTAAAATGTCAAATGACTTTTGAAAATTTTCTAAATTAATATAGTGCATTATTATACACTATGGTCCAGAATATGAATGTAATATTCCAAAGAAACGAATATACGATTACGGTATTCTGAACCCGTAATTAGGGTTTCTTAGTATATTATCTTTTTACGACATCGAACCTTGTGATTTCGATACGATATCGTTATAACGAATTCCTTTTCATAATTCACTAAGGATTGTGAATTAAAGGATTGAAATATTACGAAATGATTCGTCAATATTTTTAACGTCAAACGCGTATCGAACGTCAGCTTTTCATGAAATTTTCTGAGCAGTGCAGCTTGGAATTAATTTCCATCTTAATTCCTTTATTAAATGGAATATATTTATTTAGTAAGTATGAACTTACTGCGACCATTTTGAGATGAGTCGATTTCGAACGTTTTGAGACGTTTTGAACGTTAACGTCTAGAGACGTTTTGAAAAATGAGTTTAATGCTCGGGAAATTATAATAATTAATTTCCTATTATTATTTTATATAATTACAGTATTAATGATTAATAAAATCAATATTTGAGTTATTAAACTCGATAATTTCGAAATTAAATTTCGAAAACCCTAATCTTATAAATAAGGGTTTTATCACATGAAATGATACCATTAAATTATCCTATGGTATCTAAACTATATAATATGATATATATGAATAATATTAAGCATTAAATCAGAGTTTCAGCCATAAAAATCGAAGGATTCAGTTTTTATAAAATTGAAACCCAAACTTTCGAAATTAGGGTTTTTAATTCATGAAATGTGTAATAATTTTATCCTATGCTATTATTTAATATCTAAATCATATATTATGATATATATGTGTATTTTTGGGACGAAAATTTCATGAGTATCAATAATAGGTGTAATTTATATTTTTAATCCTATTTTTCCAATTTTGGATCGGTAATTTCGAATTTATACATAAGTGATGATTTAATTATTTTATTGACTTGTATTATATATCTATGACCTATTATATAATTAATACAATATATTAGGTGTAGAAATGAAATAAAATCAGCCCCCTAAACCCCTTTGCGTCGCCCATTATTACCCCAACAAGCATGAGATTCCTTTTTCAAATGGACCAATGCATGAAGAGCTTACTTAACACTCTTCAATCATCACCATTATACTCCCAAGGGCTGCATCAATGTGCTGCAGATTTTGTGCCAATTCTTGGCCAAAATCGAGAGAGAGAGAGAGATAGGTATAGGAGGACTCTCCCATTCACCCCACTCATTATACACTCTCCCAACAATTTTGAACACCAAAATCCTTCCATCTCTCCCATTTCTTCTCTGAAAATTTCGAACAGCCTTCCCCATTTTCGGAAAAAAATCGAGAGCCTTGCTTCTTCCCTTTCTTCTCATTCCTTCATCAAGTCTAATACCATATCATATCCTTGTGATACTAGACCATTCTCAAGGTACCGATTTCATCCTCCATTTATTCATGAAAATCGAAACTGTTTTATATATATATATGTATTTGTGTTCGAAAATTTTGAGTATGTATATATGTGTTTAAATGTTCTTGAGCATGAGCTTGGGTTATGATTATGTTCTTGATGATTTTTATTTACAAAAATATAAGCATGAACATGAGATGTTATATACGAAATGTTGTAAGGATTTAGCTTGTATATTTATGATGTTCAAACCATAGTATATGTTATATTAATTTTCGAAATTTATAAAAATATTTCTATGAGGACCGAATGCTTCTTGATATGTTCTAAGCATGTATTATTGCTCTATTATATGATTTAAGACTATGGTATTGATTTAGAAATTTTTGGAAAACCCTAGCTTAAATTTTGAAAATGCCGTGAGCTTATATATGTTATACCTTGGTGTATAATTTTTATTTCAAGCATGTAATGACATATTAGTGCTTTAGAACCTTGATTATATGTTCTATGATTTAATTAGAATTTTTGAAAATCAATTGCTATTTAATTAAAAAGGGCCGAGAGCTTTATAAATATATAGGTTGGTGTATAATTTTATTTTAGAACATGCAATGGTGTATTAATGCTTTAGTATATTATTTATACATTGTGTGAATTAATTAGAATTTTTAGAAATCAAATGCTATTTTAAATCAAATAAGCCGTGAGCTTATTGCTCTTGAAGGTGATGATTTAATTAGTTTTGATAAATATTATGATGTTATATTACTATACTATAGTGTATAAACATAGTATATAATTGTTGAATTTTGAAAACCAAATACTAAATAAATCGAAAAGCCGAGAGCATCACAAGCTCATATGGTGACGATTTAAATTAGTTTGGTTGATGTTATGATGTTACAATGTTATAATATAATGTTTAATGATGTTGGAATTTATTTGGAATTTTAGAAATTGTTTGTTATTTATTTGGTAATTATCTTATAATTACCGTGAAATATTGTTATATATTGAAATAAATAGTTATGATGAACTATGGGTTATGTAAATATTATATACTGATGTTGGGATATTATAATAGGTATATATCAATTTTGGGAATTTTGGATGATTATTCCTATTTATTGAATTACAGTAATATATATATATATGTATATATAAATAAATAACAAAAAGACTATATGAATTTGATAAATTCATATTCGACCATAGTGTATAATAATGCACTATATTAATTTAGAAAATTTTCAAGGGTCATTTGCTATTTTTAAGACAATTATCGAAAATTTCGATAATTAATAAGGATTTTAAATCCTTTTAAAAACATTATTAATGAAATTTTTGCTAAAATAATATTCGGACGCTTTTAAATGTTACAAAATTTTATAAACATAGATTGCTATGTTTGAGACTTAACGCTCATTTTGTAACGCTTTAAAACCAAAATACGCTTTTTAATTATAAAAGAGTTATTGTAATATTCCAAAGAAACGAATATACGATTACGGTTTTCTAAACCCGTAATTAGGTTTTGCCAGATATTATCTTTTTACGACATCGAATCTTGTGATTTCGATACGATATCGTTATGACGATTCCTTTCATAATTCACTAAGGATTGTGAATTAAAGGATTGAAATATTACGAAATGAAACGTCAATATATTTTAACGTCAAACGCAGATCGAACGTCCGCCTTTCATGAAATTTTCCGAGCGGTGAAGCTTGGAATTAATTTCCATCTTAATTCCTTTATTAAATGGAATATATTTATTTAGTAAGTATGAACTTCTGCGACCATTTTGAGATGAGTCGATTTTGAACGTTTGAGACGTTAACGCCAACGCCTGAGACGTTTTGTAAATTGAGTTTAATGCTCGTGAAATTATAATAATTAATTTCCTATTAATATTTTATATAATTTCAGTATTATTAATTATTAAAAGTCGAATTTTCAGCTTATTGAATTCGATAATTTGAGATTGAAAGTTTTAAAAACCCTAAGTTTATAAACTTTGGTTTTTCACATGAAATGACACTATTAAATTATCATATGGTATCTAAACTTTATAATATGATATATATGAGTGTTATTAAGCTATGAAATCAGTTTTTAGGTCATTAAAAATCGATAACAGATTTTTATAAATTTCGAAATCTTATTTTCGAAATTAGGGTTTCTTATGCATTAATTAATGCTATAATTTTATCCTATGATATTATTTAATATCTAAATCATATATTATGATATATATGTGTATAATTGGGACGAAAATGGCATGAGTATCAATAATAGGTGTAAATTGTATTTTATTCCTATTTTCTTAATTTTCTATCGGTATTTTCGAAAATGTGTATAGGTTGTGATTTAATTATTTTAATGGCTTGTATTATATATCTATGACCTATACTATGATTAATACATAGTATTAATGTTTAATAAAAATTAAATCCTACCTATTTGGAGCTAAAATCACCGGCCATCATGCTTGGACAAAGCATGATGTGCACCTTTTTCCACCCAATACATGAACACCTTTTAAACCTAGCCTAATCATCACACTAATGGTCATCATTAAGTTGCAGATTTTCTCCCATTTCATGGCCAAAATCGGTGAGAGAGAGAGAGAGATAGTAGGGAGGACTCTTCCCATTCACCCATTCCTCACTATACACATTACTACACTCAACACTCACATTTCACTCTCACTCTCCTCCCATTTTCTCGCTCCAAATAGCCGAGCCTCTCCCCCGATTTTCAAAACTTCTTCTTCCTTTCTCCTTCATTTCTTCTCCTCAACCCTCCATACCATACTTGTTCCTTGATCCTATACCATACCAAGGTAAATGAGACACAAAAGCTTCGATTTTATCATCTTTGTTCAAGAAAATCGAGCATGCTCTTATATATATTTTTGTATGTTCGAATGATATATGTATGTATACATATGTTTTAAATGTTCTTGAGCATGAGAATGTTGTTCTTGATGTTTTATTTTCAAATATATGAAAATATATGCTTAGATAATCATATGGTGTTATATGAAATGTATAAATGGATCTAGCATGTTATGAAATTTTCAACCATATGATATGTTTAAAATTATTTTCAAAACTGTATAAATGTTGATGATGACCGAATATATTCCAAGGTGTTTTAAGCATGGATTATTGATGTATAATATGGTTAGAACACATTGGATATTATTTAGAAATTTTTGAAAAAAAACCCTAACTTAAAGTTTAAAAATACCGTGAGTTATATATATATTATACCTTGGTGTATAATTTTTATTTCAAGCATGTGATGACATATTAATGCTTTAATGTATTGATTATATGTTATATGATTTAATTAGAATTTTTGAAACCATATGCTTAATTTTTAATTAGGCCGAGAGCATATTGAAAATATATGTTGATGTATGATTTTATTTTTGAACATGCAATGGTGTATTAATGCTTTAGTATATTGTTTATACATTGTGTGAATTAATTAGAATTTTTAGAAATCAAATGCTATTTTAAATCAAATAAGCCGTGAGCTTATTGCTCTTGAAGGTGATGATTTAATTAGTTTTGATAAATATTATGATGTTATATTAATATACTATAGTATATAGACATAGTATATAATTGTTGAATTTTGAAAACTCAAATACTAATTAAAATCGAAAAGCCGAGAGCTTGCAAAGCTCATATGGTGACGATTTAAATTAGTTTGGTTGATTTTATGATGTTATAATGTTATAATATAATGTTTATTGATGTTGGAATTTATTTAGAATTTTTAGAAATTGTTTGCTATTTATTTGGTAATTATCTTATTATTACCGTGAACATTGTTACATTTTGTGAAATAAATAGTTATGAGTAACTATGGGTTATATAAATATTATATACTGATGTTGGGATGTTATTATAAGTATATATCAATTTTGGGAATTTTGGATAATTATTCCCATTATTGTGAATTACCAAAATATATATGTGTAAATATATATAAATAATTAGCAAACAGTGTTATATGAATTTCATAAATTCATATTCTGGACCATAGTGTATAATAATACACTATATTAATTTAGAAAATTTTTCAAAGGTCAGTTAGTATTTTTAATCTAATTATCGAAATTATCGATAATTAATAAGGATTTTAAATTCCTTTTAAAACAGTTTATTTATGAAAATTTACTAAATGATATTCTGGACAGTTTTTAAATTTTACAAAATTTTATAAACATAGATTGCTATGTTTGAGACGAGCGCTCATTTTATAACGCTTTAAAACCAAAATACGATTTTATTTATAAAAGAGATATTAAAAATGCGAAGATAATCATAAGTCCTTGATTTACAAGATAAATCGAGCAATAGGACTTTACGTTTTCAAGTCGATCGAATTCGATTTATAAAACAAAATTTGTAAGAAATTACTTTTCAAAAGTCAAAATCGTTGACTTTGTTGATCAATGTTGACTTCGTTGACTTTCAAGTCAAACGTACGATTATACATTTATAAATACGTTAGTACGCGTAAGATATACTAATTGAGTATGATACCCATTAGTAAGAAGGGATTTCACAATTGAAATCCATATATCGAAAAACGTACTTATACGTTGAAAGTATCTCGAAAAACGAGAACAAGTCAATCGTATACGCAGTTAGAGACGATCAATTCACTAAGAATTCACCACATCGATATGAAATATCAAGTTTATCTTAGTTTTCGAAAGTCTCGAAAGACTTGAGCGACGCACTAAAACCTCGCTTTCAGAAGGTGGACGCAACGCAATGACGGATTTCGACGAACTAACAAACCTAGACTTTAACAACGAACCATAGTCCGTGGGCTTCGCTTTATCTTCAAAATGTGGGCCTTTTCTTACCCCACTAAAATTGCTTTATCGTTATTTCCAAATGAGTTTATTTACAGACTTATTCTACAACCGTTATCAACTGCTTTTATCGCATTACCGCCAAAATATTTCGCTTTGTGTATGGATCCTATCTCATATGCCCGGTAGGGTGGAGATGGTTGGAACTATTATATAAATTGTTGTGGTAGCGCCCAACCTTTTTAATGTCGGGTCCCGTGCCGATGATAAATGCCCGCTAGGATTGGCGTGAAGGTTGGAACTATACTGTGTGTTATAACATATGCTTGCAGAGAGCGACCGTGTCTTCGACGGATTACGGCGGTCACGGCGTCAGACGGGAGGCCTCCTCTCGACGCTCATTTATTTATTATTATGTATTGTGACTATGAGATATGGACCATACACACCAAGAAAATGCTCGGCGAGCTATGTTTACTTAACCGAATGATTTGGTAAGCACAAGGCATTTTAACTAAAACCCTCGCGACTTACCCGATATTGGCGCAGAATCCAAATTTATCAAATGTTTTCGGCATGAGCCCACTAAGTGCAATTTCTTGTACTTAGCCCCGCATGTTTGTTTTAAATGTGCAGTGTTGAGTTCGATGGTGATGATGGGGAAAGTGTTGAGGAGTCCAAGTCCTCGACCGATCTACTCAATTTGTGGTTTATACCTCAATACATATCGCCATATATGTATTCACACACTTTTCGCCGCTACACTCAACTTCCTTATTTACGCTTTATGTTTTCAAACTATTGAGGCCCATCGGATCAGGCCAAGTTTTGGGGTCCGATGGCCTAAACCTTTTCAAAGACAATATAACATCATCTCATATTCTGTTCAAGCATGTTAGCTTATTTTCACGCATCTCTATTTTATCCATGTAACCCCTAAAGTGCTACTCCTAGTACTAGTCACCCTCCAGTCCGGGTTGGTTCGGAATGGGGTCGAGACAGAAGTGGTATCAGAGCTCTTTTGCTCTTTGAAAACCCAAATTCTTTTTATTCTAAGTCTAGATCGAGTCACTGGACTTCTAGAAACCAACTGACTCCCCTCAACACTCCATCACATCGAGCTCAACCGGGAAAGAGGTAACTGCATTCCTTTCTCAAACTCATGAAATGGAAATTTTTACATGATTGAACAATTGATGGACTTTTTGAAGGATTTGATTATTATGAAAATTTTTATGATGAAAATGAAAGTTGAGCAAGAAAATTTTTCCGAAATACTTTTAGTTGAACTAATGCAATACTCAAGTATTGATATGAAAGTACATGGTGGTACTAGTTGAATGATCAACATGGGATGAATGAATCCATTTTTGATATGCATATAAGTTGATTATGATTGCTATGTTGAAATCATATTTCCAAAAATTTTCAAATTAAGACATCTTTCCAACTTTCAAAATTTTATTTATGATGAACGATATGTTATCATAAGACGAACCTAGACTCTAAGGAGCATGTTCACGTATCGTGAAAGAACATAGAAGTACGAACTTCTTTTCCTTATGCGAACAAAAGAACGATAGGAAGAATGAAAGTAACGATACCCTTGGGCACGAACGACGGAAGACGAGCGAGA
This sequence comes from Salvia rosmarinus, assembly GCA_036937905.1. Classification (NCBI taxonomy): domain Eukaryota; kingdom Viridiplantae; phylum Streptophyta; class Magnoliopsida; order Lamiales; family Lamiaceae; genus Salvia; species Salvia rosmarinus. The sequence continues at coordinate 12,291 of JAODLM010000188.1, forward strand.
AGGATGGACGAGGACAACCTCAACCTTTAAGCTAAATGACGTCGGCACTCCATCACTGCTTCGACACGAGTGAGCATCAACACCAAATGGACGCCACTACGGCTTCAGGATGTTCAGCCTCGGCTTGAGAACCCGACGATGATAGACGTATTACGTCGACATACGTCTCAAATTGCAATTTGGCACGATCGCGCAAATTTCCTGCACTGCGCAGTAGATTTGTTTTAGCTAGATCTCTCTCGTTAGGACTCCGATTTACGCATGGTTTTCGCCTGCGTACTCCTAACGCACTGATCTTCATTTGTTATGAAGAACAGAATCCTTAATTCTTCCTCCAGAATACGATAGAGTCCGTTGAACTCTAGTTCGAGTGTTTGGTATAGAATAAGGATCTCATAGCTCATATTAAGATGTTGTTGGCTTATGTATACGTTTGGGTAAGACTAAGAAGGTAAGTTGTGGTGAGTTTTGTGCAGTATGATGTTGCCTACCTTATAGACTTGCTTGACCTTATCTAGTTGCTTCACGCTACGATTAAGATATCCTTGCTCGCTTATTCGATGACGATAGTCGACTTATGTTAGTTCTATTCGTGATGATGGAGGAATGAGATATCTCGCGAGGAGGAGGATTGGACCACACCCCACCCCGAGGAGGAGGTGAGTGTATATCGCCCGCTTGGATGTGCTTGCTGGAAGACTTGGGTGAGTTCTTGCATATTATCTCCGCCTTTGAGAGACGCCCGAGCTCACGGAGTGATCGATTATGACGGCATCCAGCGCCTTCTAGCGATACTCCCCCGCACCGGATGGATATGCTCGAGAGATATCGGGGATTACATTTACCGGCGATGGGCAGCTACGACTTGGTGGGAGATCTGCCTGTGTTCGTGAGTCACCGACTTACGATACAAGATTTACGGGCAGCACCGAGAGGACCCTACCTCCTCCCCGAGAGTATACAGGCGGGATGAGTCGCCAGAGTGGCTTTACAGAGGTCCCGAGGCAGATTGACCCGCCGTGCCTCCTTTCCTTTTCGACGAGGAAGGCCTGCCGCTTAGAGAGGGCAAGACGCCTGCAGCCTTGGGAGAGCCGGTATTTCCACCCTTACCGCTTGGACACCCCTGCACGCTCACCAAGACCACCTCCACCACCCATGGTCCCAAACCATACCACCAATGAGCACTTTCACCTGGACAAAGACGGATGAGAGTAACAGATGCCTTCCTGTGCTATGACCGACTCGAGTATGTTACATCCGATTCGCCCGACTACGAGCCTCGGCGAACGCGACCACCGCTTTTAACCCCATGCGAGATATACCGATGGTGGAAAGCAATGGAGCCGGACCATCCAGGGGACTACCCCGTATGGACATTTCGAACAAATAAGATGATTCTGGAGGAGGAGGAAGACCCCGAGGAAGACACGGAATAGGGAAAGACCTCGTGAAGGCACTAGGCGATCGCTTTAATTAGGATTTGTTTTGTTATGTCTAGCGTGTGTGCTAGCTTTTCTTTTTCTTTGTTGCACCTTAGTACTAAAACTCAAATCTCTTTTAGGCCGCAGGGCCGGATTTACGTTTTCGCTTACCCGCTGTTTTTGAACATCCCGCCTATGGCAGAAATTTTGGATATATATACACATGACCCTAATAGGGCTTTTGCGGCAAGTTATGTTTGTTAAGAATGATATTCTATTTGGAATCGTTTTACAGTAAAGCCATAATAGCGTTGGTGTATGTTGAGCTATGAAAAGAATAAGTGCCTAATGATTACTTGTTTTTCATAGCAGCATGCCTCCGAGAAGGAATCCGGAGCAGGAACCCAGAGGTCGAGGACGGGGAAGGCCGAGAGGAAGGGGTAGAGTCCCCGAACAAGAGCCAAGACAACCCCAACCACAACCTCCACCTCAACCCGATCGCAGGATCGAAGAAATGTTTTTAAGATGTAACCTCCGCCTTTAACGGGAAAGGCAACCCGAAGAAGCGAACAATGGGTCGAGCTATTGAACGGATCTTTACCTTCTTAAGATGCACGGCACAAGAAAGGCTGTGTAGTGTTACTTTCCACCGATTGACCACCGACTTCCGTGGAGGCCGAAAGAAGACTTTACAAGCAGAGCAGCAATTTCGAGGAATTCTCGTGGAGGATTTCAAAAGAGAATCAGATGAAAAGTATATCCCCAAAAGTTATAGGGAAGAAGAGGCGTGAATTTTTCCTGCTAAAACAAGAAAAATTATCCAGAATCGACACGATCGCACTTTCTCGCGAGACGCCAAGATATGCGCCGATCTAGTAGACACCGACTTGAAGATGTCGGAAAGTTCGTATGTGGCTAAGAATGGAGATACGATGTCTCTTGCCACCATGGAGACCGTCTACAATCAAGCTCTAAAGACGAGCTTTGATATTGAGGCGGCCATGACCGAGAATAAGATGGTCGCCTCGTGCACACGGTAATTCGGATAAGGAAAAGGAACTGGGAACCCAACCGCGGGAATAACAACCGTGGAACTTTGGGGACACGAGTCACAAGCGCCTGTGGCAAGGAGACGCGCGCCATTGCGGACAAAGCTGGAAGAGAGCGACTTATGCTCTACCAAGCAGGGACTACATGAACAATCGAGGACACCTCAATGCCCTCGATGCCATAGGACACACAAGGTGTGTGCACGGCAAATGTGGTAAGTCGTTATAAATGCGGGCAAACGGCATTACGCCAACAATTGCCCGATGTCACGCTCGGATGGAAGGCCAACCAACCGGCAATGCTCACCATTATGGCTATATACCAACCCCACCACCGCAGCCAGCCCCAACCCCTCAACTTCAATGGCAACAATTTCAAACAACAACAAATCCGCAATAGAATAAAGGGCGCAGCCACAACAACAACTCAAGAATAAAGAGCGGCAGCAGCCCACCACCACAACAACAAAGCAGAGGCGACAACCACCGCTACTAACGCCAAAGAATAAAAGAACCGCCAGCAACAAACGCCAAATCAGCCAGACCACTGCCACCCTCACCGGCCAAAGCGAGCCTCACGCCCATGACAGAGGCGAATCTAACAAAACCAAGGAAACTTGGCGGTATGGGAGTTCTTCTCAACCCACCGTTATAGTATCGTTCGACACGGGTGCTTCAGATTCTTTATTGCAAAATCATGCGAGAAATGCCGGGCCTTAGGTCCGAAAGGTCAAGCAGATATGAGAATCTCATCGCCTATAGGAGGAATTATGACCGTACACACTTTTGCTCGAACCTAGAGTTGACATTAGGATCACTTAAGGTTCGGCTAACGATCTAAACATAATACCCATGGACGATGTAGACATAATCCTAGGAATGGATCGTTAGCTAAGAATCATTCCACGATTCTCTGTAAGGAAAGGAAAATTTCGCTTCACTTTCCGGACAAGAAGCTACGCATTTCCATGGGATCAAGATGGGAAGAAGAGTGCCAATAGTGTCAAGACTACAAGCTAGGAGGATGATGAACCGAAAGGATGTCTTGCATTCCTCGCTTATTTGAACGACGGGATAAACCCAAGCACGGTAGAAGACATTGAAGTTGTCCAAGAGTTTTGACGATTTCGAAAATCTACCAGACTACCTCCGATGACAACTAGAGTTTACCATCGACTTGGAGCCGTGATCAGCCCCAAAGGTCGGCTGCGCCTATAGGATGGCCCCAAGGAGCTAGAAGAGCTGAAAATCCAAATCCAAGAACTTTGGATCTAGGATTTATTAGGCCGAGTGTTTCACCTTGGGAGCGCTGCTTTGTTTGTTAAGAAAAGGATGGTTCTTTGAGGATGCATCGATTATAGGAGCTAAATAAGATGACACTAAAGAACAAATACCCTTTACCCGCAATTGATGACTGCTTGATCAATTGCGAGGAGCGGTGTATTCTCGAAAATTGATCTTAAGTCGATACCACCACCTGAAAATACGGTCCGACGATGTACCTAAGATCGCATTCAACCGTATATGGCCACTATGAGTTCATAGTTATGCCATTCGGATTAACCAATGCACCACCGATTCATGGACCTCATGAATGTAGTATTTCATCCATTTTGATAAATTGCTTTGGTCTTCATAGATGATATCCTTATTTACTCAAAGAATGAAGAGGATCATATGAACATCTACGGACGGTTCGCAAACCTTGAGAAATGAAAGACTCTTCGCTAAGTTTAGCAAATGTGAGTTTGGTGAAGGAAGTTATGTTCCTTGACACATCGTGTCTCAACAAGGCATAAAAGTAGATCCACCAAAGTAGAAGCCGCAGCAGAATGGAAATCACCAAAACGCAAAGACGAAATTAGAAGTTTCAGGATTAGTCAAGCTACTATAGGAGATTCATCAAGGATTCTCCAAGATTGCAAGGCCAATAACCCACCTACTCCTAAGGGAATCAAGTTCAATTGACCGATGAGTGCGAGACGAGTTTCCAAATACTCAAAGAGAAATCGACCAAGGCACTCAGCCTAGCATCCCTGCGGACAAGGGGTACGTGGTCTATACAGACGATCTAAGACCGGACCGGGTTGTGTTTTGATGCAAGAGGGAAAAGTAATAGCATACGCATCCCGACAACTCGCACTTACGAACCGAACTACCCAACCCACGATTTGAATTAGCAACCGTAGTTCACGACCGAAAATTTGGAGACACCATCTCTATGGTGTGAGATGTGAGATCTTCACTGCACTATAAAAGTTTGAAGTATTTCTTCAACAAAGGGATCCGAATATGAGACAAAGAAGATGGCTTGAATTGGTAAAAGATTACGATCGTGGTATTAACTATCACCCGCAAGGCGAATGTAGTAGCCGACGCCTTGAGTCGTAAGAGTCATACCAAGTTAGGATGTCTCTTTGTACAAGAGGAAAACTCGTTGAAGAGTTTGGCGGGATGAAGATTAAATTGGTGGAACCACCCAAACAATTGTGAGTCAGACGCTACACTCACACCGACATCCGACCTAAGAAAAAGAATTGTCGAGGACAAAGGATGGAGGAAAAGTTGGAAAAGATCCGAGAAAGACTAAGGTCCAAGGATTCAAAATTTTCAAGAGGCGCCTGACAACGCCTTATTGTTTGAAGGTAGGATATGCTCCGACGACGCAGAGCTTCGTAACGAAATCATGAGTGAGGCTCACGATACGCCCTACACCGCCCACCCGTAGTACTAAGACGTACCAGACCCAAAGAAAAATTTTGGTGGGAAGGCATGAAACGAGGCATAGCTTTTTCAGAGAACGCCTTGTTTGTCAACAAGTGAAAGCACTACACCAACGTCCCTATGGGAAGTTACAACCGCTGGAAATCCCAGTGGAAGTGGGACGATATAACGATGGATTTCGTTACAAGCTTACCCAAATCGAGAAGAGAAACACACCATATGGGTAATTGTGGATAGATACCAAAAGTGCTCACTTTTTACCTATTCAAAGCACTTATGGATCCGATAAGTCGCCCACCGTATGTTAAGGAAATTGTACGACTACATGGAGTGCCAAAATCTATTACCTCCGATCGAGACTCCAAGTTCACATCCGATTTTGGATTAGCTTGCGAGAGAGAACTGGTACGCAGATTAAACTTCAAGACAAGATTCCACCCACAAACCGATGGACAATCGGAGAGAACGATCCAAACGCTAGAAGATATGCTTAGAATCGTAATTTTGGATCGCGGTACAAAATGGGAAGATATTTTACCACGATTGAATTTGCTTACAACAACAAATTATCAAGCGACGATCGGCATGGCCCCACACGAAGCCTCAGATGGCAAAAGTGTAGATCACCACTTTATCGGGATGAAGTCGGTGAGAGAAAAGTCATAGGGCCTGATGCGGTGAGTGAAATGATCAAATCGCTCGACAAATTAGGACGAGGATAAAAGAGGCTCAGACAGACAAAATCTTACCGATACGCGTAGATCCGAGCTACAATTTGAGGATGGAGACAAAGTCTTTCTTAAGGTCTCCATCAAAAGGATTGTCGTTTTTGGCTGAAAGGGAAGTTGAGACCCGCTTTATAGGACCATATGAGATCCTAGAGAGATAGGTCCATTGCTTATAGGTTGGCTCTTCCGCCAAACCTAGGTAATGTCCATAATGTTTTTCACGCCCGCAATTACGAAAATACGCTCACGACCCAAAGCACGTGATTCGCCAAGACGACGTAACCCTCGAGCGGATATGAGCTACAAGGAAGAACCCACACCATACTTGACCACAAAGTTCAAAGAACTACGAGCAAGTCGATTCCGTTAGTTAAAGTGTTATGGAGACACCACGACAACGAAGAAGCCACGGGAGCTTGAAGAAGCAATGAGGAAAATACCCGACTTATTTTTCTAAAGGTATACAAATTTCGGGACTAAATTTTTCGAAGGGGTGGAATGTAATATTCCAAAGAAACGAATATACGATTACGGTTTTCTAAACCCGTAATTGTGGTTTTGCCGATATTATCTTTTTACGACATCGAATCTTGTGATTTCGATACGATATCGTTATGACGAATTCCTTTCATAATTCACTAAGGATTGTGAATTAAAGGATTGAAATATTACGAAATGAAACGTCAATATATTTTAACGCCAAACGCAGATCGAACGTCCGCCTTTTCATGAAATTTTCGAGCGTTGAAGCTTGGAATTAATTTCCATCTTAATTCCTTTATTAAATGGAATATATTTATTTAGTAAGTATGAACTTATCACACCATTTTGAGATGAGTCGATTTTGAACGCTTTGAGACGTTAACGCCAACGCCTGAGACGTTTTGTAAATTGAGTTTAATGCTCAGGAAATTATAATAATTAAGTTCCTATTAATATTTTATATAATTTCAGTATTATTAATTATTAAAAGTCGAATTTTCAGTTATTGAATTCGATAATTTGAGATTGAAAGTTTTAAAAACCCTAAGTTTATAAACTTTGGTTTTTCACATGAAATGACACTATTAAATTATCATATGGTATCTAAACTTTATAATATGATATATATGAGTGTTATTAAGCTATGAAATCAGTTTTTAGGTCATTAAAAATCGATAACAGATTTTTATAAATTTCGAAATCTTATTTTCGAAATTAGGGTTTCTTATGCATTAATTAATGCTATAATTTTATCCTATGATATTATTTAATATCTAAATCATATATTATGATATATATGTGTATAATTGGGACGAAAATGGCATGAGTATCAATAATAGGTGTAAATTGTATTTTATTCCTATTTTCTTAATTTTCTATCTATAGATTTTAAAATGTGTATAGGTTGTGATTTAATTATTTTAATGGCTTGTATTATATATCTATGACCTATACTATGATTAATACATAGTATTAATGTTTAATAAAATTAAATCCTACCTATTTGGAGCTAAATCACGCCATCATGCTTGGACAAAGCATGATGTGCACCTTTTTCCACCCAATACATGAACACCTTTTAAACCTAGCCTAATCATCACACTAATGGTCATCATTAAGCTGCAGATTTTCTCCCATTTCATGGCCAAAATCGTGAGAGAGAGAGATAGTATAGTGAGGACTCTTCCCATTCACTCCATTCCTCACTATACACATTACTACACTCAACACTCACATTTCACTCTCACTCTCCTCCCATTTTCGCTCCAAATAGCCGAGCCTCTCTCCCCATTTTAAAACTTCTTCTTCCTTTCTCCTTCATTTCTTCTCCTCAACCCTCCATACCATACTTGTTCCTTGATCCTATACCATACCAAGGTAACGAGACACAAAGCTTCGATTTTATCATCTTTGGTTCAAGAAAATCGAGCATGCTCTTATATATATTTTTGTATGTTCGAATGATATATGTATGTATACATATGTTTTAAATGTTCTTGAGCATGAGAATGTTGTTCTTGATGTTTTATTTTCAAATATATGAAAATATATGCTTAGGTAATCATATGGTGTTATATGTGAAATGTATAAATGGATCTAGATGTTATGAAATTTTCAACCATATGATATGTTTAAAATTATTTTCAAAACTGTATAAAATGTTGGATGATGACCGAATATATTCCAAGGTGTTTTAAGCATGGATTATTGATGTATAATATGGTTAGAACACATTGGATATTATTTAGAAATTTTTGAAAAACCCTAACTTAAAGTTTAAAAATACCGTGAGTTATATATATATTATACCTTGGTGTATAATTTTTATTTCAAGCATGTGATGACATATTAATGCTTTAATGTATTGATTATATGTTATATGATTTAATTAGAATTTTTGAAAACCATATGCTTAATTTTTAATTAGGGCCGAGAGCATATTGAAAATATATGTTGATGTATGATTTTATTTTTGAACATGCAATGGTGTATTAATGCTTTAGTATATTGTTTATACATTGTGTGAATTAATTAGAATTTTTAGAAATCAAATGCTATTTTAAATCAAATAAGCCGTGAGCTTATTGCTCTTGAAGGTGATGATTTAATTAGTTTTGATAAATATTATGATGTTATATTAATATACTATAGTATATAGACATAGTATATAATTGTTGGAATTTTTGAAAACCAAATACTAATTAAAATCGAAAAAGCCGAGAGCTTGCAAAGCTCATATGGTGACGATTTAAATTAGTTTGGTTGATTTTATGATGTTATAATGTTATAATATAATGTTTATTGATGTTGGAATTTATTTAGAATTTTTAGAAATTGTTTGCTATTTATTTGGTAATTATCTTATTATTACCGTGAACATTGTTACATTTTGTGAAATAAATAGTTATGAGTAACTATGGGTTATATAAATATTATATACTGATGTTGGGATGTTATTATAAGTATATATCAATTTTGGGAATTTTTGGATAATTATTCCCCATTATTGTGAATTACCGAAAATATATATGTAAATATATATAAATAATTAGCAAACAGTGTTATATGAATTTCATAAATTATATTCTGGACCATAGTGTATAATAATACACTATATTAATTTAGAAAATTTTCAAAGGTCATTAGTATTTTTAATCTAATTATCGAAATTATCGATAATTAATAAGGATTTTAAATTCCTTTTAAAACAGTTTATTTATGAAAATTTACTAAAATGATATTCTGGACAGTTTTTAAATTTTACAAAATTTTATAAACATAGATTGCTATGTTTGAGACGAGCTGCTCATTTTATAACGCTTTAAAACCAAAATACGATTTTATTTATAAAAGAGATATTAAAATGCGAAGATAATCATAAGTCCTTGATTTACAAGATAAATCGAGCAATAGGACTTTACGCTTTCAAGTCGATCGAATTCGATTTATAAAACAAAATTTGTAAGAAATTACTTTTCAAAAGTCAAAATCGCCGACTTTGTCGATCAATGTCGACTTCGCCGACTTTCAAGTCAAACGCACGATTATACATTTATAAATACGTTAGTACGCCGTAAGATATACTAATTGAGTATGATACCCATTAGTAAGAAGGATTTCACAATTGAAACCATATATCGAAAACGATTTATACGCTGAAAGTATCTCAAAAAACGAGAACAAGTCAATCGATACGCAGTTAGAGACGATCAATTCACTAAGAATTCACCACATCGATATGAAATATCGAAGTTTATCTTAGTTTTCGAAAGTCTCGAAAGACTTGAGCGACGCACTAAAACCTCGCCAGAAGCGTGGACGCAACGCAATGACGGATTTTGACGAACGAACAAACCTAGACTTTTAACAACGAACCATAGTCCGTGGGCTTCTTCTTATCTTCAAAATGTGGGCCTTTTCACCCCACTAAAAATTGCTTTCATCGTTATTTCCAAATGAGTTTATTTACAAAGACTTATTCTACAATCATATCAATCGCTTTATCATTACACCGCCAAAATATTTCGCTTTGTGTATGGATCCTATCTCATGCCCGGTAGGGCTGTGGAGATGGTTGGAACTATTATATAAATTGTTGTGGTAGCGCCCAACCTTTTAATGCTCGGGTCCCGTGTTGGATGATAAATGCCCGCTAGGATCATGCGTGAAGGTTGGAACTATACCGTGTTATAACATATGCTTGCAGAGTGACCGTAGTCAGACGGATTACGGCCGGTCACGGCGTCAGATGGGAGGCCTCCTCTCGACGCTCATTTATTTATTATTATGTATTGTGACTATGAGATATGGACCATACACACCAAGAAAATGCTCGGCCGAGCTATGTTTACTTAACCGAATGATTTGGTAAGCACAAGGCATTTTAACTAAAACCCTCGCGACTTACCCGATATTGGCAACAGAATCCAAATTTATCAAATGTTTTCGGCATGAGCCCACTAAGTGCAATTTCTTGTACTTAGCCCGCATGTTTGTTTTAAATGTGCAGTTGAGTTCGATGGTGATGATGGGGAAAGTGTTGAGGAGTCCAAAGTCCTCGACCGATCTACTAAATTTGTGGTTTATACCTTGAATACATATCGTCATATATGTATTCACACACTTTCCACCGCTACACTCAACTTCCTTATTTACGCTTTATGTTTTCAAACTATTGAGGCCCATCGGATCAGGCCAAGTTTTGGGGTCCGATGGCCTAAACCTTTCAAAGACAATATAACATCATCTCATATTCTGCTCAAGCATGTTAGCTTATTTTCACGATCTCTATTTTATCCATGTAACCCCTAAAGTGCTACTCCTAGATTAGTCACCCTCCAACCGGGTTGGTTCTGGAATGGGGTCGTGACGCTTATTAAAATGCGAAAATATTTATAAGTCCTTGATTTACAAGATAAATCGAGAAATAGGACTTTACGTTTTCAAATCGATCAAATTCGATTTATAAAGCAAAATAGTAAGAAATTACTATTTAAAAGTCAAAATCATTGACTTTGTAGACCAGTGTTGACTTCGTTGACTTTTCAAGTCAAACGTACGATTATACGTTTATAAATACGTCAGTACGCGTAAGATATACTAATTGAGTATGATACCTCATTAGTAAGAAAAGACTTCACAAATGAAACCCATATATCGAGAAACGTACCAATACGTTGAACGTATCTCGAGGAACGAGAACAATTCAATGTTGTACGTATTAGAGACGTATTGAATTCACTAAGGAATTCAGTCTCACATCGATATGAAATATCAAAGTTATCTTAGTTTTCGAAAGTCTCGATAGACTTGAGCGACGTACTAAAGCCTCGCTTTTTCGTAAAGGTGTGGACGCAAACGCAGCGACGGGATTTTGGACGAACGATCGAACCTAGGACTTTTACAACGAACCGTAGTCCAGGTGGGCTCCTTTTCTTACCTCACTAATGTGGGCTTCTTATCTTCAAAATGTGGGCCTTTTCCTTACCCCACTAAAATGTGACTTTAATGTTATTCCAAATGAGTTTATTTACAGTACTTATTCTACAACTGTTATCAAATGTTTTATGCACACCGCCAAAATATTTCGCTTTGTGTATGGATCCTATCTCATATGCCCGGTAGGGCTGTGGAGATGGTTGGAACTATTATATCATTTGTTGTGGTAGCGCCAACCTTTTAATGTCGGGTCCCGTGGGATGATAAATGCACAGCTAGGATTGGCGTGAAGGTTGGAACTATACTGTGTTAACATATGCTTGCAGAGTGACTGTGTGTGTCCGACGGATTACGGCCGGTCACGGCGTCCGCAGATGGGGCCTCCTCTCGACGCTTATTTATTTATTTATTATTATGTATTGTGACTATGAGATACGGACCATACACACCAAGAAAATGCCTGGCCAGGCTATGTTTACGAACTGAAAATGATTTGGTAAGCACAAGGCATTTTAACTAAAACCCTTGTGACTTACTCGATATTGGCAGCATAATCCAAATATTATCAAATGTTTTCGGCATAAGTCCACTGAGTGCAATTTCTTGTACTTAGCCCTGCATGTTTGTTTTTAAATGTGCAGGTTGAGCTCTGATGGTGATGATGGGGGATGTGTTGAGGAGTCCAGGTGTCCTCGACCGATTTACTTGAATTTTGGGTTATACCTTGAATGCATATCGTCATATGTATTCACACACTTTCCACGCTATACTCTGAACTCCTTTATTTATGCTTTATGTTATGAACTATCGAGGTCCATCGGATCAGGCCAAGTTTTGGGGTCCGATGGCCTAAACCTTTTTCAAAAACATTATAACATCACTTCATATTCTACTCAAGCATGTTAGTTTATTCTTATGCATCTTTATTTTACCCGTGTAATCCCCTAAAATACTACTCCTAGTATTAGTCGCCCTCCAGTCCGGGTTGGTCCGGAATGGGGTCGTGACAATGAATTTGTAAAATTCATATGTTATTATTTGCTATTTATTTATATATATACATATATACATTTACGGTAATTCCAATAATTAGGGAATAATTATCCAAAAATTCCCAAAATTGAAATATACCTAGTATAATATCCAAACATTAATATACACCACCAATATAACCTATAGTTCATCATAACCATTCATTTAATAATATATAGCAATTATTCACGGTAATAACTTGATATTTACCAAATAATTAGCAAACAATTTTTAAAAATTCCAAATAAATTCCAATATTATTAAACATTATACTATAACATTATAGCATCATAACATCAACCAAAAACATTTGAATCATCACCATATGGAGCTCAATAGCTCTCGGCTTTTTGGATTCAAAATGTTATTTGATTTTCAAAAATTTCAATAATTATATACTATGTTTATACACTATAGTATAGTAATATAACATCATAATATTTATCAAAACTAATTAAATCATCACCTTCAAGAGCAACAAGCTCACGGCTTATTTGATTTAAAATAGTATTTGATTTCTAAAAATTCTAAGTAATTCACACAATGCATAAATAATATACTAAAGCATTAAAACACCATTACATATTCAAAAATAAAATCATACACCAACCTATACCACTATAGTGCTCTCGGTATTTTCAAGAAAAATAGCAAGGGGTTTTTCAAAAATTCTAATTAAATCATAGATCATATAATCAAGGTTCTAATGCAATAATATGTCATTACATGCTTGAAATAAAAATTATACATTAAGGTACATACATATATTGTTCACGGTATTCATGAGAAATCAAGCTAGGGTTTTTCAAAAATTGTTAAATCAACACCATAGTCTTAAATCATATCATAGATCAATAATACATGCTTAAAACATACTAGGAAGCATTCGGTCTTTATCTAACATTTTGTACCATTTTCGAAAATTATTCCTAACACATACGATGGTTCAAAATTTATATATATACATGCTAAATCCTTACAAACATGTTATATATGACAACCTATGTTCATTTCAACATATATGCTCATAGTTTGAAAATAAAAATACATCAAGAACAATATTCATCCATAAGAACATTTAAAACATATATTCATACATATAAAACTCGAACACATACTCATACATGCATAATATTTTCGAACACACCTACATATAAATATAGGACATGCTCTCGGTTTTCTTGGAAAATAGGGGAGAAGAATCGAACTATGGGCCATGTATTACCTTAGGAATGGTGTTGAATCACAAGGACAATGCTAGGTATCAACCTTGGTGAAGGAATGAAGAAGAGAATAGAAGAGAAAAATTTTAGAAATGAGAGGAGTTGCTCTCGGTTTTGGGCAGAAAATGGAGAGGAAGAAGTGTGTTGTGTGTGTTCAAAAATGGGTTGAGAGTGTATAATGAGAGTGGGGTGAAGGGGAAGAGTCTCACCTATTATCTCCTCTCTCTCTCTCTCGATTTTGGCTAAGATTGGGGGCAAAAATCTGCAGCCCTTGGGAGTTGAATATGTGATGATTGAAGAGTGTTAAGTGAGCTCTTCATGCATTGGCCAATTCAAAAAGAGAATCCCATGCTTGTTGGGTAATAATGGGCGACGCATAGGAGGGTTTAGGGGGCTGATTTTATTTTTTTGTTGCACATAATACATTGTATTAATCATATTATAGGTCATAGATATATAATACAAGTCATAAAAATAATTAAACCACAATATATGCACATTTCGAAATTACCGAAAATAAAATGAGAAAAATAGGATTAAAAATATAAATTACACCTATTATTGATACTCATGTAAATTTCGATCATATATATCATAATATATGATTTAGATATTAAATAATAGCATAGGATAAAATTATTACACATTTTATGCAATAAAAACCCTAATTTCGAAAATAGGGTTTCAAGTTTTATAAAAACTGAAACTATCGAGTTTTATGGTTCAAAACTGATTTTAATGCTTAATAATATTCATATATATCATATTATAAAGTTTAGATACCATAGGATAATTTAATGGTATCATTTCATGTGATAAAACCCTAATTTACAAGTTTAGGGTTTTCGAGAATTAATATTCGAAAATATCGAGTTTAAAAGCTAAAATTCGATTTTAATAATTATTAATACTGTAATTATATAAAATAATAATAGGAAATTAATTATTACAATTTCCTGAGCATTAAACTCATTTTTCAAAACGTCTCTAGACGTTGACGTTCAAAACGTCTCAAAACGTTCAAAAACGACTCATTTCAAGATGGTCGCAGTAAGTTCATACTTACTAAATCTTGATGCGATTACCCTAAATTGGGTTCTATCGCTTCTTTGCGTACTTATGCGATGTCAAAAAGCGAAGCACCTAAATTGAACAAAACCTTATAGGTATTCTGAGGAATTTTCCTCATACATATCCTGCCTTTTGGGTTTTGTTTGTTCCTTTTTTTTTTTTTTTCGGTGCGAAGTATAGGCTCTGGTCTATGGTGTTCCGCTTATTCAAGTAAACATCTAATTCATATATCTTTGTCCTTTTCATTGATATTATGTTCCTCATATGGCCTTCATTGCGCATTCACCCTATACATCTCGGTATCGGTATCGTTATGCTTTTACCAATAGCGCTTGTGATTAGGTCTACATCTACCTATCCTTTGATATTGATATTTCGATAATTAAGTCTTATCGTAGAGATCATCGCGTCTCTATCACTATCATTCATTCCTAATCCAATATGAATGATTTAATTCCCTTTTTACTCCATCGATCTTAGGAATATATTTCTCATATATCCTTGCTTTAACTCTTTTCAACGGAAATTCTTATTTATCTAGTCATATGTCTCTGAGCTTATATCATGTCGGGGGCTATCTTATAATCGTATAGCTCATAGTTTCTTTAGTCATTTCCGACTTTTGTCCCTTTTTCTTGGGCACGGTATTTGAAAGTAATCTTACTTTCGTTATACTTTGGTTCCCACTTTCAGGACTAGAACCGTTAGCATTGTCGTATGGCTTGGTAGGGAAGTACATTCGTACACCATAACTTAAATTCCAAGCATCTTTCTTCCATGTCTTGGCTTTGAAGATATTTTCTTCACACTGGATTTACATACTAGGGCTATCCTTGTCGTTCACACAATCTCAAAGATCATGATTTCTCAATCTCATTATCATTTGTTTAACCAAGTTTCAATTACTTGGAATCGATTATGCTCAAGCATAATCTCATTGACTGAGGTATAAGGCGAGAGATCTATTTTCTGAGATATGCTATCATTTCCTTATATATATATATTCTTTGAAAAGAATATCTTGTATGCATCTTTATTCTTTTAAACATGTCCAACCTATTAACGAGGTTTCAAAGACAACCAACTATCTTAAAGATAAGTTGTAATCTCTCTTGTTATGACATAAAAAGGAGTTCATATCCCACGGATATCATATACTTTTTCTTGCTTTCACTCTTGCATTCAATGCTAAAGAGTATCTTATTCATAACTTGATTATCGCAACAGTCGTATAAAGGTATAACTTTACTGTTATCAATCTTCGTAAAGTCCATCAAGGGTCATCACATCCATGTGTATCATAGGAAAAATATCTCATCTCATCGAGATTTTTCTTACATCCCGATTTCTTGATGTCTATCACTTTATCGGTGCGAAACTTTTGGGTGGTCAAATAAGTCAACCTATTTCATGCTCGATGTTTATCGCTTCACTAATTGCACTTAGGTGACAAGGTAAGTCAACGTTAAGTCATACTTGATGGTTTCAAGAAGAGAAAGAATTATCACGACTACTTGCTAAAGGCGTTGTCTCACAAATCGAAATAACATCTTCTCAAAGATTGAATCGATATGCTTTTAGACCGAATAAATGGGGCTCTAGGGTCCGAAGATGTAATACCCCAACCGTCTAAACTTGGTTTAGAATGAACCTAATTTTGAAATTAGGATTTTGCATCAATAATAATAATAATAAAAGATTATAGGAATTATATATATGTACAAGAATTTTGTAAGTTGACAAGATTTTGGGATTTATCCCAAAAGAATTTAAACTAATTACAATATATATATATATATACGTGTAAAACAAAAAGAAAAAAGAAAAATATATATGTATGTATGCGTATTTAATAAAAGAGATCAGAAATTTGAGGCTAACCCCAAAGTTATAAAAACAATTTTTCGAAAATATCGTAGCATATGTATATATATATATATGTTAATAAATGACAAACAATATCATATGGATGTTACTAATTCATATTCTGGACCATAGTGTATAATAATACACTATAGTAATTTAGAAAGATTTTAGAAAATCATTTGGTAATTTTTAATCAATTACCGAAAATTTTCGATTATTAATAAGGATTTTAAATCCTTTTTAATTCAGTTTATTAATAAAATATATGTCTAATAATTATTTTAGACATATTTGAATTTTATAAAATTTCATAAACATAGATTACTATGTTTGAGACAAACGTTTAGTTAATAACGTTTTTAAATCGAAAATATATGTTTTATTATTTTAAAAGGATTAATAATTACGAAAATTATTTATAAGTCCTTTGATTTACGTGATAAATCGAGAAATAGGACTTTACGATTTTTAATATATCGAAATTCGATTTATAAAGTAAAATGGTAAGAAATTACTATTTGAAAGTCAAAATTGTTGACTTTGTTGACCAGTGTTGACTTCGTTGACTTTTAAAGTCAAAAGTACGATTATACGTTCGATAAATACGCCAATACGCGTAAGATGTACTAATTGAGTATAATACCTCATTAGTAAGAAAAGATTTGACAAATGAAATTCTTATATCGGGAAACGTGCTTATACGTTAAAACGTTTAAACCGGAAAGGTTAAACCGAAATAGTTGAACGTATCTCGAGGAACGAGAACAGTTCAATTGAATTTCGTATTTGAAAGCGTATTGAATTCATTGAGGAATTCAATTTACATCGATATTAAATATCGAATTTGTCTTAGACTTTGCGAGTCTCGATAAGCGTGACAACGTACTAAAATATCGCTTTTGCGTAAAGGTGTGGACGCGAACGAGACGATTGAGCAGACAATGCGAACAAACCTAGGACTCGGTTCTGACGAGTTATAGTCCAGGTGGGCTTTCTTTTCAAACAAACAGTGACTTTACTGCTCTTTACAAACGAATTCATTTACAGCACTATTCCAACTGTTTATCAACTGTTTACAATATTACCTGCCAAAAATATTCTTTTTGTGTGAATCCTATCTGGCGTGAAGGTTGGAACTATATGTTATGAATTTTGTTGGGTCGCGCCAACCTTTATTAATGTCGGGTCCTGAGCCGAGGTTAATGCCCGCTAGGATTGGCGTGAAGGTTGGAGCGATATGATTGTTAACGTGTACACTTGAATGGGACTGTGTGCTGTGTGGGCCACGACCGGTTCCGGCGTCGTTGAGGGAGGCCTCCTTCACGACGTTTGAACAATTGATCTTTGACATTATGATGAATTATGATATCGGGATATGGATCACGACACCAAGAAAATGCTCGACCGAGCGATGTTTACGAACTGAAAATGTAAAGTAAGCACAAGGCATTTCAACTAAAACCCTTGTGTCTTACCTTGATATTGGCAGCGTAATTCAAATATTATCAAATGTTTCCGGCATGAGTCCACTGAGTGCTATTTCTTGTACTTAGCCCTGCATGTTTGTTTTTAAATGTGCGGGTTGAGCTCTGATGGTGATGATGGAGGATGTGTTGAGGAGTCCAGTGTCCTTGACCATTTTATTTAGAATTTGGTTTCACCTTGAATACATATCGTCACATATGTATTCACACACTTTCCGCTGCTAAACTCTGAACTCTTTACATTATGCTATGAACTATTGAGGTCCATCAGATCATGTGTAACAGCCCCTAAATCCTAAGTACGATTTAGCATGGGCTAATACTTGGAATAATAATCAAGAAAGTGTTAACCAATATATATACAAGAACTCATATGTTACGGGCGTATTTAACTAACAACATCATAAAATAAATTAATTCAATTGTAGCGGAAGAGCGTGTGAATACACATATGACGATGTGTATTCAAGGTTTCTAATGTATATCGTATTCAAAGGGGTTACGGCCGCTCCACACATCTCCATCCATCATCGCTCAACTGCACATTTAAAAACAAATATGCGGTGAGTACAAGATTACACTCGATGGCTCATGCCAAAATAATTTATCAAGTTTAAATTACTCGCTTACATCACAAGAATAACACGAGGTTTTAATTCAAAATACTCGTGCTTACTAAATATTTTCTTTCATTTTCCATAAAGATTAAATGCTGAGACATTTTCCTTGTATTTATGATCCATATCCACCACAATAATTCATTCCACAACAATTCCTCTTATTGGAGGGAGGCCTCCTCTCACAGACGCCGTGACCGCCGAGCACCCTTTCAAAGACACAAATAAAATAATCGGTTGCACAAAATCCGGGCCATCTCGGACAGATATCGAATTCTCCATCATCACCGGAGGTACTTCCAAGAATCTGAATTCAAGCGTGTCATAAAGTGGGAGCTACCCAACAATATGCATCAACAATCATGGATTGGATACATACATAAAACATAAACATTTTGGGCAGGTAATTAAATAAATCATTTCATAAATATTTGCTTGCAATAAAGCATCATAAATAAATCATTTGGTAAATTCTACCAGTTTGAGTATAGTAAAGCCCACCTTTACTTTTAAACTTCAATTTTCGATACGCGTGTTCTCCTCTGGTTACGTGTGAGCCTTCACGTCCCACCTTTATGCAAAAATTTACGTTTAGCACGTTGACACGCTTTTCGAGATTTTCAAAGTTCATTCAACTTTGATTAATAATAATAATTCGAAGTTTTAATAAACTTTACACGTTTCTACGCGTATTTCAATAAAAATAATTCTCGTATATCGAGAGAGACGTAATATGATCTACAGTCTCATTTTAACCTTTTAGGTTAAATAATTAACGTATAATAACGTTATTCAATAAAATGATTTCAATTATGAAATTCTTTCTCACAATTGAGATATTCGATAAAAGTAATCGTTTTCACGTATTAGTGTATTTAACTGACGTGTTTAAATGCGTTAATTTGAAAGTCAACCATTTTGACTTTTCTTTATAAATCCTTAATAAAACACATTTTAATGAATAAATTCAATATAAATCGATTTTCAATCGATTTCTTTTCATAAAGCTTCAATACTCGATTTTTCACGCAAATCGATAAATTTGATTAATATTTTCTTTCAATATTAATCTTTTAATACCTTAAGCATTATTTTATGCTTTTAACGTTATTTAATATAACGGTTCGTCTTAAACATAATATTCTATGTTTAATAATTCTCAAAAATTCAATTATGTCTAATATAATTTTTAGACATATAATATATTTATTCTTGATTAAAAAGGAATTAAAATTCCTTATTTAAAAACACAAAGCTCACGGCTTTTGTGTAAAAATTTCCAACCTTGTTCCAAAAATTCCTCTAAATTCATATAGTGTATTATTTTACACTATGATCATTAATATGTATTAATATCACTATAGAAAAATTTGAACATTACTTATTTAAGTCCAATGTTCACGGTTTTTGTCCAATAATTATCCAAATGATTTTCTAAAATTCTAGTTAATTTATACAAGGTCCCAACATTAATTTATAACATAATTATAACCTATAGTCCAACATATTTCATCTCTACACCAATGTGTTAATGTTCAAAGATTTCGGTCCTTACAACATTAGACTAAATATTTTTATAAAATTCTAATTAAATTACACTATTCTTATATACTATAGTATAGCACTAATATATCATAACATTGATCTAAAAACAATTAAATCATGCCTAACCCATACATGAAAACTCACGGTCCTTTGCAAAATTTAGAGCCAAAATTTCCAAAATTCTTGAATAAATCATGTAATACATAAATGATGTCCTAGTTTATCAATATGCTATTACAACTCCTAAATAAAAATTTACACAACAATTTATCCTTTCTCAACCATTTTCGGTACTTAATGAAAACATGGTATAGGATTTTATAAATCTCCAATAAATCACAATAGGCTTCTATATTATCATGTATCATTAATCCATTCTTATATCCTTCAAGAAAATTTTCGGTAACCATAAATTAATTTTATAGCATGTTCAATTAATTTCTAAACATGCTACATGCTTTCATTTCATATTCATACACACTATTAATAAAAAAGTACCATGCTTAGCATAAATTTCATAATTAAAATCATGCTCATAACATAAGATCAAGCCTTTAGAAAATTAAAAACTTAGGGTATAATCGAAGCTTGTTCGATACCTAACCTCGTTAACGGTATCGATTGGTTATAGGATGATTAATGCTCAAGCTTTTTGGAAGAAAAGGTGTCACGCCCCCACTCCGGACGACCAGGACTAGAGGGTGACTAATACTAGGAATAGTATTATAGGACAACAGACTGAGATAGAGGTACATATCAGCGATAATTAGCATGCTCGATAGTTTCGATATTACAATATCCAATGATTAAAAAGGTTTAGGCCATCAGACCCAAAGAATTACCATGACCTAATGGACCTTAATAGTTCATGACGTAAAGTAAAAGAGTTCAGAGTTTAGCAGCGAAAAGTGTGTGAATACATATATGATGATATGTATTCAGGTGAACCAAATCTAAATAAGCGATCGAGGACACCTGGACTCATCAACACATCCTCCATCATCACTATCGAGCTCAACCGCACATTTAAAACAAACATGCGGGGCTAAGTACAAGAAATTTGCACTCGGTGGACTAATGCCGAAAACATTTGATAATATTTGAATTCTGTTGCCAATATCAAGTAAGTCAAAGGGTTTTAGTTAAAAATGCCTTGTGCTTACCAAATCATTTTCATTAGAAACATAGCTCGCCGAGCATTTTCTTGGTGTGTATGGTCCGTATCTCATAGTAACAATTCATATGATATTAAAATTAAACGTCGAGAGGGAGGCCTCCCATCTACGACGCCGTGACCGACCGTAATCCCGTACATCACACAGTCACTCTCACAAGCATATGTTAACATAGCAATAGTTCCCACCTTCATGCCAATCCTAGCCAGGCATTTATCATCCGGCACAGGACCCGACATTAAAAAGGTTGGGCGCGACCCAAATAACATAACTTTGTCATAATAAAGTTCCAACCATCGCCACAATTTCTACCGGGCAAAACAGATAGGATCCATACACAAAATAGAATATTTTTGGCAGGTAATGTAGTAAAACATTTGTTAACAGTTGTAGAATAAGTACTGTAAATAAACTCATTTTTGGAATAACAGTAAAGTCAATCTTAGTGGGGTAAGAAAAGGCCCACATTTTGAAGATAAGAAGCCCACCTGGACTATGGTTCGTTGTAAATCGAGTCCTAGGTTTGTTCGTACGTCAGAATCCAGCCGCCGCGTTTGCGTCCACACCTTTACGAAAAAGCGAGGCTTTAGTACGTCGCTCAAGTCTTTCGAGACTTTCAAAAGCTAAGATAACTTCGATATTTTATATCGATGTAAATTGAATTCCTCAAATGAATTCGATATGCTTTCAAATACGTTATTTAATTGAATTGTTCTCGTTCCTCGAGATACGTTCAACTATTTCGGTTTAACGCCTCCGGCTTAAACGTTTTAACGTATGAGCACGTTTCTCGATATAAGGATTTCATTTGTGAAATCTTTTCTTACTAATGAGGTATTATACTCAATTAGTACATCTTACGTGTATTGGCGTATTTATCGAACGTATAATCGTACGTTTGACTTTAAAAGTCAACGGAGTCAACTCTGGTCAACAAAGTCAAAAATTTTGACTTTCTAATAGCAATTTCTTACCATTTTATTTATAAATCGAAAATTCGATCGATTAAAATCGTAAAGTCCCATTTCTTGATTATCACGTAAATCAAAGGACTTATAAATGACTTCGCATTTAAATAATCCTCTTAATAATTAAAACGCAGCGTATTTTGATTTTAAAGCGTTAATAACCCAACGTTTGTCTCAAACATAGTAAACTATGCTTATAAAATTTTCATAAATTCCAAATATATCCAGAATATAATTTGATATATATTTTATTAATAAAATGAATTTTAAAGGGTTTTAAAATCCTTTTTAATTATCGAAAATCTCGATAATTAGCTTAAAAATACTAAATGACTTTTGGAAAATTTTCTAAATTAATATAGTATATTATTATACACTATGGTCCAGAATATGAATTTATAAAATCCATATGATATTGTTTGCCATTTATTAATATATTTACATATATATATAATTCGGTAATTCCATATAATATGGAATAATTATCCAAAAATTCCCAAAATTAATATACACATAGTATAATATCCCAACATCAATATATATCATAAATATAACCTATAGTCCATCATAAACATTCATTCCACAATAAATCAATAATGCTCACGGTAATTTCGATTTAATTACCCAATAATTAACAAACAATTTCTAAAAATTCTAATTAAATCACAACATGATTAAAAATTATATTATAACATTGTAACATCATAATATCAACCAAACCAATTGAAATCATCACCATATGAGCTTGTAAGCTCTCGGCTTTTTTGATTATTTTTGGTTTTTGGTTTTCAAAAATTCCAACAATTATATACTATGCTTATATACTATAGTATAACAATATAACATCATTTAATCATCAAAAACCAATTAAATCATCACCTTATGCACATAGTGCTCTCGGTTTTTTTGATTTAACTTAGGTATTTGATTTCCAAAAATTTTAATAATTATACACTATATTTATACATTATAATACAACATTATAACATTAAAACATTCATCAAAACAAAATTAAATCATCACCTTCTTGAGCAATAGCTCTTCGGTTTTTTTGATTTAATTTAGTATTTGATTTCCAAAAATTCCAAAAAAATCATACAATACATAAACAATATATTAAAGCATCAATATACCATTGTATGATCAAAATAAAATCATACACCAACATTCATATACACATTGCTCTCGGTCCTTTTTCGAAAAATGGCTAGGGTTCTCAAAAAATTTTCAAATCAAAACCATGGACTCTAAACATATCATAGATCAATAATCCATCGCCAAAATATATATAGAGCAATCGGTCATCCTATGAATGTTTTAAATAATTTTTGAAAATTATTTTTCAATAAGCTAGGGTTCGAAACTCATGTATATGCTAGATCCATTCATACATTTCACATATAACACTATATGATTATCCAAGCATATATTCTCATGTTTTAAACAATTTAAACATCAATAACAACATATAAACATATAACTCATCCATAAGAACATTTAAAACATATGAACATACATATATGTAGCTCTCGATTTTTATAGCAAAAAATGGAGATGTAATCGGTACTTGGTCTTGTATTTACCTTGGAATAAGTATGGAATCACAAGAATATGGTATGGTATCAAGGTTTGGGAGAAGAAATGAGAAGAAGGAGAAGAAGCAAGCTTTCGAAAATGGAGAGGAGCTCTCGGTTCTTGGCTGCAGATTTTTGGAGAGGATGGAGAGTTTTGAGAGTGATGAGAGTTGATGTGAGTGTGGAGTATGAAGTGGGAGAAGAATGTGAAGGATCCCTCTCCTATATCTCTCTCTCTCTCGATTTTTAGCCAACAATTGGGAGAAAATCTGCAGCAAAATGATTGTGGTGTAGTGATCATGGGCTAGGCTAGAAAGGCTCTTCATGGGTTGGTCAAAAAAAAGGTGCTCTCATGCTTGTTCTCAAGGCCATAGCCGGCGCATGTGTGTGTGTTTAAGGGTGGTATTTGATTTATTTTTGTACCATAATACAATGTATTAATCACACATGATCATAGATATATAATACAAGCCATTAAAATAATTAAATCCAACATATAGGCATATATACGAAAATGGCGAGAATAATAGGGAAAATAGGATAAAAATTATAAATTACACCTATTATTGATACTCATGCCCAATTCGATCAAAATATACATATATACATCATAATATATGATTTTGATAATAAATAATAGCATAGGATAAAATAATTGCATTAATTCATGCATATGAAACCCTAATTTTAAAAATTGGGTTTCGAAAATTATATATATGCAATATCGAGTTTTAATACTCCAAAAATTGATTTTATAGCTTAATAATACTCATATATATTATAACATATAGTTTAGATACCATAGGATAATTTAATGGTGTCATTTCATGTGAAAAACCATAGTTTATAAACTTAGGGTTTTCAAAAAATTCAATTCCAAAATATCAAATTTTAATAGCTAAAAATTCGATTTTAATAATTAATAATACTGTAATTATATAAAATAATAATAGAAAATTAATTATTATAATTTCCTGAGCATTAAACTCATTTTTCAAAACGTCTCTAGACGTTAACGTTCAAAACATCTCAAAACGTTCAAAATCGACTCATCTCAAAATGGTCGTAGTAAGTTCATACTTACTTTATAATATGTCTCTTCCCTAAAGCTCGTGCGAGAGCTTCAGTGTAAGATAGGTCTCCATGGCTGGCAAGAGACATGTGTATCTCCATTCTTAGCCCTGACCTGAACTTTTTCGACATTTTCAAGTCGGTGTCCACCAGTTCTGGTGCATATCTCGTCATCTCGCAGAAAGCGCGATCATAGTCGATCACAGACATCCTTTCTTGTTTTAGCAGGAAAAATTCCTGCTCCTTCTTCCTTATAGCTTTTAGGGATGTACTTCTATCAGCCTCTTGAAGTCCTCCCATGAGAACTCCTCCGCTTGCTCATGATAAAGGTCTTCTTTCTGGCCTCCCACCAGAAGTCAGCTGGTCCTATCAGCTGGAAGGTAACACACGACAGCCTTTCCTGTGCCGTGCATCTTAAGAAAGTAAAAATCCGTTCAATGGCTCTAACCCATTGCTCGGCTTCTTCCGGGTTGCCTTTCCCGTTAAAGACAGGAGGGTTCTGTCTTAGAAATAGTTCTTCGATCCTGCGATCGGGTTGAGGTGGAGGGGGTGTAATACCCCAGATCCTCATAGCTCTCATTAAGTGCTAAGTACGTAATTAATTAGAAATTAATTACGTGAGTGACTAGGAACAATGCATCCTCAGATAAGATTTTATGAAAAGTTTTAACGTAAAGATTTATTATAGAATTTTACAGTTGATTGATTGAATGATAAATCTTTCGATTAGTATTTTATTTCAGTGTTTATTTAGAAAAAGTGATTTATGAAGTTTCGATTCGCTAGAAATTTCTATATTCTATTTGCTTTATATTGATTTTATAATTTCAAAAGTTATATTATGATATCATTATTCTAAGCTTATTAAGAAAGCTAAGAATTTTCTAGAACATATTAGCTTATCAAAGAAGCTTTCTCCAATGGCTTATGAGAGAAGAGTTAAATAGTGAGATAAGGCTTTATATAAATATGTACTTAGCCTCCAGGATTCACTTTTCCACAAAATTTCCTCCCATTTTCCTCTCATTTTCGAGAGCCACACACACACCACACACACTCAAATTTTCTTCTTCCAAAATCAAGATCCAACCTCCCAATCCTTTTCAAATCGGTAGATCAACGTCTTAAGAAGGTAAATCACTAACTTATTTCAAGTTTTGAAGTAGAAATCATGATGAAAAATCCATCCCTAGCTCCTATATGTTTGACCATTTAGGCCATATATCCTACAAGTTTTGTTCTTCAATTCTTAGTTTATACATGCATAGATCTACCTATTAGAAGTGTTATTATGTGGAGAAACAAAGAAAATCCCTTTTCAAACTTAATATGTTTGACCACTTTGGGCTAGCTTCAAGAATTTTCGTTCTTGATCTTTAGTTCATATATGCTTAGATCTATCCTTTTAGAAGTGATTTATGTTCGATCTATGCTTTGATTTGTTATTTCCAAGAAAACCCAAACTTTAGTCAAGAACCCTAATTCTTACTTTGAAGAATAGTTGTTGATTTCTTAAAATTGAGCTTGTATTTATGTAATTAAAGGTATTTGAGCATGATTAGAGTCGATTGTAGAAATAAAATCGAAACCCCTAACTTTCCTATGAGGACCGAAAATGAAGCCTCAATTTTAAGATGATTTAGCTTTGATTTGTATAGAATAAGTTAATATATATGTGATTATATATATATGCTTGTGTTTGGTAAAAGAAATTGGAATTAAATCCATCATATATGGAAAACCCTAATTTAAAATGTTTAGGTAATGTCAAGAACATATTATGTTGATTTTATTTGAGTTGTTTGATTGCAAAAGTATGATCTAGTATATGAAATTAGTCTATTTTGAATTATTGAGATTTTTATAAACTTATACGAAAAAGTTAGATTTCGTTAGTTTGCGAAATTTCAAAGGATGTTGGGATATTAGCTTGATATTTGAAATTTGATTTCAAAACATAGATTCTTTTGATTATATAGCTTGATCAAGACTTACTTGATCAAAGTTTCCAAAAGAAAAGATTTGAAAGTTAAAGATTTTATTATAAGCGATATGATATCCCTTATATATATAAGGAATTGAAAAGATTAATGTTCTTATAAAATACTTTCTCAATACATTGAATAGTTTAGTTTTGGATGCATTGACCTAGCAGAGCTTAGCTTAACTATAGAGTACCGAGAGAGTTTTAGTAGAGGCTCAAGAGTTAGAAACTCTTAGTTCCTCTTTCCCGTATTTATTCCTCTTATCTCTTTTTAAGGGACAAATGGAAGCAGAATAGAGATCAAGAAAGGAAAGACAGAAAGTCTCGAGTAAGCCAGATTTCCAGGTGGGCTTTCTAAACTAAAATATGTTTATGCACAAGTTTATGAAAATGAGCATGTGAATTTTATAAAGTTAATTGACTTGCCTGTTTTTGAGCATACTGCATATTACCTATCTACGAGAGATTGACGATATCGGCCCTATGCTAGACGAGCTGCTAGTAAGGGTTTGTGTACACAGGTGGCCTTTGGCCAAGGTGTTTGAGAAGGAGGCCTACTTCTCAACACAAGAGTGCGTAGATATGGTGTTTATTTAAGATTTGTCTGCAGACATGTTATGATTTGAATTGTTAGCACGTGCATTGATCATGAAGTAAGAAATTTCAGAAAGTATGATTCATAGGATATTTCTTAAAACCCCTGTGAAACTAAGAAAGTGGCAAGTCGATTATATAGCTCTAAGAGCATGTTTTAATTGTTTTCGGCAATTGCCCACTGAGTGCATCAAGTACTCATGCCCTGCATGTATTTCTAAATGTGCAGGTAGTGCGGGAGATGACAACGGAGATTGAATGCTGAGCGAAGACCTTTTTGTCATGTTTTATGTTTGCCCTGGGTTTATGTCTTCACACATAAACTCAGCTACTCTTTCTTTGCCAACTCTTGTTATGATTTTGATGTATTATGATACGAGTTCGATGGGTTAGAACATTTGTTAGAAATCTTTGAATTCTGTCAAAGATCATGGCATCGATTCTTTGAATTGATTTGTATCCAACTTTGGTCATTTAGTTAATCACAGGTCTAATGACTCGTCTTTCTTTAAAATGACAACTGTTTATATTTGCGAATCTCTTGAAATAGTTAGTCATTTCATTTTCTTCCGCCCGTCATACTTCGATTAGTCAGTCAATACAAGATTAGATAGGTCGGGGTGTGACAGAATTGTATCAGAGCAGTTGTTCGCCCTGGTCCTGTGAGTCTTTCTTGAGTCTAACCCAGTTGTCGTAAATCATATCAGCTCAGCATCTCAAGTCCGTCATCTCCAGCACAATTAGGTACAAGTAATTGATTCTTGTATTATGAGTTCAGAATTCTTTCTACATTGCTTATAGCTTTGTGCGATCTTTATATGCTTAGTATTGTATGCTGCATGAGTTGATTATGCATGCGATGTGATTAGTATCCTAAGATGGGAAATGGGACATATCGATATGATTGTCCTGATGTTTAAGTTACGATTAATTAGGATGCGGACTACGCCGCTTAATAGTACTAGAGTTAGATCGTTGCTGATTGGACGTACAGACAGATTCTATGAGCTTAGGTCGGAACAGTAGGCGAACTTCTCAGAGTTTCTCGAGCAGCGAACTGGTTTCTGGTTAGGCAGCATGGGGTTAACGATTTCGATGCGATACTTCGACTGATTCAAGTCTTGCCAGCACACTGGCAAGGATAGGCTTTTTCCAGTGCTCTTGATTATATTGATTTTTCTAGAAATCCTGAAAAGTCGGGGAATTTCTTTGGATTCCATGCTTTCATTCGAGCACAGAATCGGGATCATTAAGGTCTATCCCCAGGTGACTATTCATCTCTCGATCATTTTCATTCTTATGTTCGTCAGCTCTTTGCGGAGCATTATGTGAGGTAGGATGATCTTTCTCCCCCAGCCTGCTATTGGTGTACTATATCTTTAAATTATTGCTCCGAGATTTGATGTGTCTATGTTGATTGATCGTACTCCTTTAGCTCCCCACATTGTTGAGCCAGTTGATTCTCCTCTATTGATGGACTCGAGATATCTATCGTGGTCCCGATGATCGATGTTACCCTGCATTAGATCCGTGGTTTGTTGATATGCATTCCGCTGAAAATATTTCTTTTTCTTATCCGGGTCCAGTGATACCGGAAATTGATGCGGATCTATTAGAGAAGCCGTTAGTTTTGGCTCGCCTTCTTATTCGATTTATTTTGATAATCCAATGTCTTATCAGATTGACCCTAGTAATTACATTTACGAATTAGTTCCTGGCTCTTACCCAATTCACGCAGTTCTCCTGACACTCTCGTCATAACTCCCGAGTCCCAGCCAATTTCAGCTGATATTCCTAGTTAGTTATAAGAGATTCATACACTTCAAGAGTCACCTCCTCCTGAAGATGAGGGGACCAGTTCTTTTAGACCATCAGGTCTTTCCAGATCTTATCAGTATGAACCTGAACATATTGAGTCCGTTAGTAAGTACAAGCTTGAGTACCTCCCAGTCAATGAAATATCTTTCGTTATTGACCCATACATCATATATCCTGAGTTTAAAGTAATTTCGCATGACAACAACCCCAATGCTCCTAAATCACCAGTGCTAGACTACAATGAAGAGGAGATGGATTCTTTGCAGTTGCAACACCCAGATACAGCAGTCCTATTGGGAAGATGAGATCGAACGATTCTTTGAAGAAGAAGCAGCAACCAGTGAAGCTGCGATAAAGAGAAACATCACCAGGAGTGAAGAGCCTGATCCAAGTAGTAGTCATTAGTAGTAGATCCCGCATGATAGTAAAATATAGCGAGATGTGGAGAAAGGAGGCATTTGATCACGGCATATCGGGACTAGTTGGAATACTCCGATTGATTGTTTATTGCCTAAGAAGTGGCAAGATTGGCCGTTCTTGTTGCCGTTAATTACATTGAGCCCGGTTTTATAGCTTGAGCAAGTTAATCTTCCTGCACTCTCCTAGTTACCATCGGTTCTCGATTATTATGTATACTGAGTCTTCCTCTTGGTTCAAATTCCCTATTGATGATTTCATTTCACTTTGTTCATCGGTTCGGTTGACCGTGTCCCTTCTTTTCATTTTAATGATGATAATGATGAGGATCTTGAACCCATTGATGTTGATTCTTCTATTCCTGAGTATGACATTAGTATCTATACTCTAGAGATAGAATCATCTTTACCAGATACTCAGTTGTCTATACCCGAGTCTGATGTAGCTCTTACACAGTTCGATTTCTCTTAGCTCAATACCGAAATGATTCCTATTTACCTAGATTGGTATGGTCAGTCTTTCGCAACTCCTGAGATCCCTACAATGATTGAGTCTATTTCTTTTTCTCATGTTCCTGAGACTTCTTCCTTGGAGGTCCCAGAAGAGACTCAAGCTAGTTTATCAAGACCTTCAGGTGTCTCAAGATTTTTCATGTATGAACCTGAGTTTTACCAGTTGTTGGCACAACACATCTACAGCCCTAGATATCAGTCAAATGTCTTTTGTGACTGATCTTGATATCCTTTATCCTGGAGTAATTCCCCTATACTCATTTCCCGAGCGTGCTCTTGATCCGCCATCGCCTGAGATTGAGAAAGATGTAGAGATACCAGACTCCAATGAAGCCGCAATGGCAGTGAGAATGGAGTAGTAGAGATAGAAGAAGGAAATGATGTCAACAACGACAGCCTTCGTGAGCAGAATGAAGCTAGTAGCAGTAAGAGTGGAAGCTGGCAGTTTGTAGACAGTATGGATACACATGTATGTATATATGTGTACATACAGATTAGTGATGCCTATAGATATCTTATGATGCAGTAGTATGCTTGAGAAGCCGTACGAGATATGTTTTGCCGAGATACCAAAGCATCTATATGCTTGAGAATCTTCAATCTGCAAAAGTTTTCTCACTCTTGTGAATATCTTGAAGAAAAGAATAAGAAAGTGCAAATTCTCCTCAAGATTTACACTGCCTTCTCTTCCTCAAAGCGATCATAGAATTGCGAGCTTTTACGCATCGAAAGTTCTTACTCTGAGCAATTGGAGAATTTTATGAGGAACAATTCAAGAGAGAATTGTTTGAGAAGTATATACCTCAAAGTTATAGCGGCGAAAAGAGATTGAAATTTGCGAACTTGAGCAAGGTAAAAAGACTGTGGCAGAATATAATAGTGAATTCTGCAATCTAGCCGTCATGCTCCTTTAAAAGTTGAGACAGATGAGAAAATGGCAGAATTGTTTTGAGCTAGATTACGCCATGAGATCAGAATCATTTTGGCAAGCCTCACCAAGATTTCTTCTTCGGATCGAAGTTAAAAGGAAAAGAGAATTAGGAGAACAAGACTCTCCTAAACAAGAAATGATAGCAGAAACCGAATCAGTCTACGCAGAGAAAATCTTTCCCAAGCCAGTCAAGAATGCAAACGAGTCCCAAATGTAACAGAGTACATTCTGGAGTTTGCACATGGGAAAGTAGCAGTGTTATGCATACGGACAAGTAGGCCACTATGCAAGTCAATATCTGAACTGTCAGAGAAACAACTAGTGATGAAGGAAAGCAGAACCGTCCGAGATAGATGCAACCAATGAAAACCGTAAGTGGATATTCAAAGTAGCCGTTTCATCAGATCGAGATGCCGCTACATCAACCGCAACCGTCGCCATCGCCGTCGCCACAACCGTCTTCGTCGCCGTAACCGCAATCACCGACGCCTCGACCGCACCAACCTCTATATCAAAGAGCATACGCCCTCTCTTAAAAGCAACCTGAGAAGAATGCCAAGCAACTTGGCAGATGTTCTTAAGCTCAACAACGAATGTGCTGCACAAGATTTAAACGTGCTTATCCCGTTGAATGGAGCTATCGTTATCATGCACGTATGTTCTAACCTAGATTTCGAACTAGGATCCCTTAAGCTTAGAGCGAGATCGCTGCAGCTGTTGCACACGAAGGACGTGGATCTTATATAGGAAGGTGCTGATTGACAGTGCATTATGCAATGATATGATGCGAGCAAAGAGAAATAGCGTTTCAGTCGTCAAGAAGAGAACCTACCTGTTTTATGGTATTAAGAAGAGAAGAAGCCATGTTCCTATGATCTCAGCCTTACAAACCGAAAAGCTGATGAACAACGAGGAAGATTGTGCTTACCTTGTATATCTGAATGTCGATGTCAGGTCCGAGAAGAAGGTAGGAGATATACCCGTGGTTAGAGAGTTTCAGGATGTTTTCCTGAAACATTACCAGGGCTACCTTCGGACAGACAATTAGAGTTTCTCCATTGAGTTTGAACCAGGACCATCACCTGTTTCAAAAGCACCTATTATAATGGCCCCAACAGAATTACAGGAGTTAAAGATCCAATTGCAAGAGTTTTTGGACCTAGGTTTTCTCGACCTAGTGTATCTCCTTGGGGAGTGCCAGTTCTATTTGTCAAAAAGAAGGATGAAACTTTAAGGATATGTATTCATTACAGAAAGTTGAACAAGTTAACCTTGAAGAATAGGTATCCTTACCCAGGATCGATGACTTGTTCGATCAGCTGAAAGGTGCCAGTGTTTTCTTGAAGATTGACCTGAAGTCAGGATATCATCAATCAAAGATTCGTCAGAAGGACATAGCCAAGACTACGTTTCAAGCGCAGTATGGCCACTACGAGTTCGTAGTAATTCCATTTGGCTTGACGAATGCACCAGCTATGTTAAGGAATTGATGAATTGTGTATTCCACAATTATCTCGATAAATTTGTTTGGTATTTATAGATGATATTCTCGTGCACTCGAAGAACGAGTAAGAACACGAAAAACAGTTAAGAATCGTTCTATAGACGTTGAGAATAGAACGATTGTTTGCTAAGTATAGCAAATGTGAGCTTTGGCCAAGGGAAGTGAATTTCCTTGGACATATCATTACAACAGATGGAATCAGAGTCGACCCCGCTAGAGTTCAAGCGGTACGCGATTGGAAATCGCCGACGACACGAATAGACTCAAGTTTCTTAGGTTTAGCGGACATTACGAAGGTTCATAGAAGGATTCTCCAAGATTGCGAGAACTAAGACTCAATACCTTCAAAAGGAATTATGTCGAACGAACCCGAGAATATGAGGAAAGTAGTCAAGAGTTAAAGAACAGTTGACTACTACGCCGGTTTAGCAATACCGTAATCGAAAAAGCGGTATACTCGTATATTGATGCATCAAAGAGTGAACTAAGAATGGTCCCGATGCAAGAAGGAATAGTGATAGCTTATGCTTCACGGCGGTTGAGACCTCAAGAGCCGTATATCCTATATATGATCTAGAATTAGCAGCTATTGTTCATGCTCAAAGAAATTGAGACATCTTTGCATAAATCCAAGTGTGAGATCTTTCACGATCACAAGAGCACAAGTATTTCTCCGGCGAAATATTTGAGCATGCGTCAAAGAAGATGACTAGAGCTAGTAAACGATCATGATTGCGAGATCAAGTATCTCCTAGAAAAGTGAATGTTGTCGTGATGCTTTCGATGAAAAAGCTAAATTCGGTTAGGATTCGTCCTTACTCAGAGAGAGGAGTTGATCAAAGAGTTTGAAGAGATGAGTTTGCAAGTGATACTACCACCTGAAATTGCGAAAGGAGATTATAGTCGCTCTTGTCGATACCCCGATATGAGAATAAGAATCGCGAAGGATCAAAGATAAGATCAACAGATAGAAAAGCTACGAGTTAAGATCAAAACAGAAAAGCCAGAAAAATATCATGAAGTTGGGATAACGCAATCATGTTCAGAAACATGATGTGCGTACCCAATGAGGATGATTTAAAGAACAAGATTGTGAGTGAAGCTCATAACACGCCCTACACCGCACACCCAGGAAGCACAAAGATATATCAAGATCTAAAGCAAAGGTTTGTGAGAGTAGGAATAAAGCGAGAGATAGCCTCGTTTGTTGATCAATGTTAACGTGTCAACAAATTAAAGCTTTGCACCAGTAAATTGCAACCACTGGAGATTTCCTCAGTGGAAATGAGATCACATAGCTATGGATTTCGTGACTAGTTTACCCAAAATGAAGCGTGATAATACAGCTATTTGGGTGAAATCTCAATAAGAGATGAGTACAAGAGTGAATTGCAATACAGCGTTTCATCCACAAACAGATGGTCAATCCGAAAGAACCATATAGACGCTAAAATATACGATCATAATCTTGATATAAGAGCAAGGAAATCAACGGTGGCAGTCCTACCATTGATTGATTTTCGATACTACAACAAATACCAAGCAACGATTTATATGACGCTTTATGAAACCTTTTACGACAGAAAGTGTAGATCACCGCTTTTTGGGACAAAGTTGGAGAAAGACAAGTGCTTGGACCAGAAGCGATTCAAGAAATGGTCGTAATCGTACGACAAATAAAGAAAATAATCTAAGAAGCTCAAGAACGTCAAAAGTCCTGCGCAGATAAAAAACGTACGGAGCTAAGCTTCGAGATTGAAGACATTGTATTCTTGAAAGCATCTCATTCCAAAGGAATGCATCGCTTTGGAATTAAAAGAAAGCTCGTACTAAGATTTATTAAACCGTACGATTCTAGAGAAGATTTAGGTCAGTTGCCT
Organism: Salvia rosmarinus; assembly: GCA_036937905.1. Lineage (NCBI taxonomy): Eukaryota > Viridiplantae > Streptophyta > Magnoliopsida > Lamiales > Lamiaceae > Salvia > Salvia rosmarinus. Next base: position 46,900 of record JAODLM010000188.1, read on the forward strand.
ACAGATTAGCTCTGCCTTCAAGTTTCGGCAATATCCGTATGTGTTTCATATGTCGCAGTTACGAAGATATGTGTTTAATCCAAAACACATCAGATATCAAGAGAATTGTTCCTGAACAATGTCTAAGCTATGAAGAGAAGCCAGAATGTATCATTAGATCGAAAGAATCAACAACTAGGAATAAGTCGATTCCTTTAGTTAAGATTCTATAGAGGCATCATGGCTTAGAAGAAGCGACTTGAGAATTAGAAGAGGAGATGAAAGAGAAGTACCCTGAGCTATTTTCAGAGGTACTAAAAATTTCGGGACGAAATTTCTTTAAGGGGGAGAGAATGTAATACCCCAGATCCTCATAGCTCTCATTAAGCGCTAAGTACGTAATTAATTAGAAATTAATTACGTGAGTGACTAGGAACAATGCATCCTCAGATAAGATTTTATAAAAAGTTTTAACGTAAAGATTTATTATAGAATTTTACAGTTGATTGATTGAATGATAAATCTTTCGATTAGTATTTTATTTCGGTGTTTATTTAGAAAAGTGATTTATGAAGTTTCGATTAAGCTAGAAATTTCTATATTCTATTTGCTTTATATTGATTTTATAATTTCAAAGTTATATTATGATATCATTATTCTAAGCTTATTAAGAAAGCTAAGAATTTTCTAGAACATATTAGCTTATCAAAGAAGCTTTCCAATGGCTTATGAGAGAAGAGTTAAATAGTGAGATAAGGCTTTATATAAATATGTACTTAGCCTCCAAGGATTCACTTTTTCCACAAAATTTCCTCCCATTTTCCTCTCATTTTAGAGAGCCACACACACCACACACACTCAAATTTTCTTCTTCCAAAATCAAGATCCAACCTCCCAATCCTTTTCAAATCGGTAGATCAACGTCTTAAGAAGGTAAATCACTAACTTATTTCAAGTTTTGAAGTAGAAATCATGAGGAAAAATCCATCCCTAGCTCCTATATGTTTCGGCCATTTAGGCCATATATCCTACAAGTTTTGTTCTTCAATTCTTAGTTTATACATGCATAGATCTACCTATTAGAAGTGTTATTATGTGGAGAAAACAAAGAAAATTCCCCTTTTCAAACTTAATATGTTTCGCCACTTTGGGCCTAGCTTCAAGAATTTTCGTTCTTCGATCTTTAGTTCATATATGCTTAGATCTATCCTTTTAGAAGTGATTTATGTTCGATCTATGCTTTGATTTGTTATTTCCAAGAAAAACCCAAACTTTAGTCAAGAACCCTAATTCTTACTTTGAAGAATAGTTGTTGATTTCTTAAAATTGAGCTTGTATTTATGTAATTAAAGGTATTTGAGCATGATTAGAGTCGATTGTAGAAATAAAAATCGAAACCCCTAACTTTCCTATGAGGACCGAAAATGAAGCCTCAATTTTAAGATGATTTAGCTTTGATTTGTATAGAATAAGTTAATATATATGTGATTATATATATATGCTTGTGTTTGGTAAAAGAAATTGGAATTAAATCCATCATATATGGAAAACCCTAATTTAAAATGTTTAGGTAATGTCAAGAACATATTATGTTGATTTTATTTGAGTTGTTTGATTGCAAAAGTATGATCTAGTATATGAAATTAGTCTATTTTGAATTATTGAGATTTTTATAAACTTATACGAAAAAGTTAGATTTCGTTAGTTTGCGAAATTTCAAAGGATGTTGGGATATTAGCTTGATATTTGAAATTTGATTTCAAAACATAGATTCTTTGATTATATAGCTTGATCAAGACTTACTTGATCAAAGTTTCCAAAAGAAAAGATTTGAAAGTTAAAGATTTTATTATAAGCGATATGATATCCCTTATATATATAAGGAATTGAAAAGATTAATGTTCTTATAAAATACTTTCTCAATACATTGAATAGTTTAGTTTTGGATGCATTGACCTAGCGAGCTTAGCTTAACTATAGAGTACCGAGAGAGTTTTAGTAGAGGCTCAAGAGTTAGAAACTCTTAGTTCCTCTTTCCGTATTTATTCCTCTTATATCTTTTAAGGGACAAATGGGCGAGAATAGAGATCAAGAAAGGAAAGGCAGAAAGTCTCGAGTAAGCTGATTTCGGTGGGCTTTCTAAACTAAAATATGTTTATGCACAAGTTTATGAAAATGAGCATGTGAATTTTATAAAGTTAATTGACTTGCTGTTTTTAGCATCTTGCATATTACCTATCTACGAGAGATTGACGATATCGGCCCTATGCTAGACAAGCTGCTAGTAAGGGTTTGTGTACAGGTGGTCTTTGGCCAAGGTGTTTGAGAAGGAGGCCTACTTCTCAACACAAGAGTCTTGTAGATATGGTGTTTATTTAAGATTTGTCTGCAGACATGTTATGATTTGAATTGTTAGCACGTGCATTGATCATGAAGTAAGAAATTTGAAAAGTATGATTCATAGGATATTTCTTAAAACCCCATGAATCTAAGAAAGTGCAAAGTCGATTATATAGCTCTAAGAGCATGTTTTAATTGTTTTCGCAATTGCCCACCGAGTGCATCAAGTACTCATGCCTGCATGTATTTCTAAATGTGCGGTAGTGCGGGAGATGACAACGAGATTGAATGTTGGCGAATACCTTTTGTCATGTTTTATGTTTGCCCTGGGTTTATGTCTTCACACATAAACTCAGCTACTCTTTTGCTGCCAACTCTTGTTATGATTTTGATGTATTATGATACAGAGTTTTGATGGGTTAGAACATTTGTTAGACATCTTTCAATTCCTGTCAAAGATCATGGCATCAGTTGCTAAATTGATTTGTATCCAACTTTGGTCATTTAGTTAATCACAGGTCTAATGACTCGTCTTTCTTTAAAATGACAACTGTTTATATTTGCGAATCTCTTGAAATAGTTAGTCATTTCATTTTCTTCCGCCCGTCATACTTCGATTAGTCAGTCAATACAAGATTAGATAGGTCGGGGTGTGACAGGGGGTGGTTGGGGAATGTCCTCAGCTTCTTGCTCAGGGATTCTACCCCTTCCTCTCGGCCTTCCCCGACCTCGACCTCTGGGTTCCTGCTCCGGATTTCTTCTCGGAGGCATGCTGCTATAGAAAACAAGTAATCATTAGGCAATTATTCTTTTCACAACTCAACATACACCAACACTATTATGGCCTTATTGTAAAACGATTCTAAACAAATATATCGCCCTTAACAAACATAATTTGCCGCAAAAGCCCTATCAGGGTCATGTATATATATCCAAAATTTACATCATAGGCGGGATGTTCAACACCAAAGGTTATCTGAAAAACATAAATCCCACCTACGGCCTTCCAAAGTTAAGGTTTCTAAATCCATCACAAAATTTAATCATAGGAAAAGGAAAACAACGGAGCTTAAACACAAAAAAAAAAAATCTCCTTAAGCTTCATCAGGGCCTATACATCATGCGTCCTCCCACTGTCCGTCCTCCTCGGATCTTCTTCTTCCTCTAAGTCGTCCTCGCTGTCAGAAATGTCCATGAGGGGTAGTCCCCTGGATGGTCCCGCTCCATCGCCTTCCACCATCAGTATGAAATCAATTTGATGCTCAATTCCCCGAATTGGAGGTAAGCCATGAGGTGTATCCTCGGGAAAGACATCATCAAACTCCTGCAAAACAGAACTAATAGCAGGGGGTAGAGAAGTAAGATCGTTAGTGATAACCAAATTCTCCTTGTACAACAGCACGATCAACGACTTCTGCTCGTTCACCACCCACTTCAGATCACTAGGCCTTGCAAGCAAGGACTTCTGGATCAACCCATTCTCCTTCTTCTCGGCAATCTGTCCCTCATTGGACTTCACTTTCGTCACCTCCTTTGACATCTGCAATTGATCCTCATAAACTTGGGAAGGAGTAAGAGGAACAAGTGATACCTTCTTCTGCCTATACTCGAAGGTATATCGGTTGGTGAAGCCATCATGAATAACTCGACGATCAAACTGCCAAGGACGCCCCAACAAGATGTGGCTCGCTTGCATGGGAATCACATCACACAGCACATCATCCTCATACTTCCCAATGCGAATAGGAACCTGCACTTGCCTCATCACCTTGATGATGCCGGTATCATTCAGCCACTGCAGACGGTATGGCTTGGGATGCTTAACCACAGTGAGCCCCAATCTTTCAACCATGGCTGCACTAGCCACATTCGTGCAACTCCCTCCGTCTATGATGACGCTGCACACCTTATCTTTCACATGACATCTCGTGTGGAAGATGTTTTCTCGTTGCTCTCTCTCCTTGGGTTGAGTTTGGGCACTCAAAATCCTCCTAGCAATAAATAGTTGCCCGGTGGTAAGATCTCTTCAATCTCCTCGTGCAGTGCGCTACTACCTCTTCATGATCTTCCAGGCCGGCATCTCCTCATCATCCGTCACCACCTCTCCATCGTCTCTCATGATCATGACCCTCTTGTTCGGACAATCTCTAGAATAATGTCCAAAACCATGAAAAGTAAAGCACTTAACATCACGATTTCGTATCACGGGAGCACCTTGACTTGTTGATTTCGAAGCATCTGTTTTGGGCATAGCAAATGGCTTCCTTTCTTCTCTCTGCGGCGTCTCCTTCTTCCATTGGTTCCCTTTTGAAAAGGAACCACTAGAGGTTAGCTAGTTACGCCTCCCATTAGGTGATTCGACCTCCGGTTGGTGCGACTCTGCCTCGGGTTCTTCACTGCCATCGCTACCCCTCCTCTTGGTGATTCTCTACCTTTATGGCCATGTGCACCATATCATCCAGCTCAACATAATGTTGCAGCTCCACTCTATCTCGAACCTCCCAATTCAGACCAGCCAAGAATCTCGCCATTGTGGCTTCCCTGTCTTCTTCCACATTAGCTCGAATCATTGCTACCTCCATCTCTTTATAGTACTCATCCACACTCCTACTACCTTGCCTCAAATTCTGCAACTTGTTGTACAGCTCACGATAGTAATGAGGAGGAACAAAACGCTTCCTCATCACTGCCTTCATGTCGTCCCATGTATCAATTGGTGGTTCCCTGCTCCTTCGCCTGTTGGTCACCAACTGATCCCACCAAACAAGTGCATAATCTGAAAACTCAATCATTTGCCGACTTCACTTTCTTGAGATCAGAATAGTTATGGCATTCGAACATGAGTTCCACCTTTCTCTCCCACTCGAGATACAATTCTGGATCATTCTTCCCTTGGAAGGAGGGAATATTCATCCTGATGGTGCCCAAATTGTTATCTTCTCGATCTCTTCCTCTTGGGTGCCTATCTTCAAAATCTGAAAATTCTTCTTCCTCATCTTCAAATTCAGGCCCTTCGTATCTATCTGCCTGACGAAGAGGTCCACCACCTCTTCCTCCCCTACGTCCTCCACCTCGCTGATATATGATCGGATCTCGCCGTCGTCTCTCATCAGTGTTTCTACGATTTCTCTGCTCAAACTCCCTAGTGATGCGTTCATGCACCCCTTCGATTTCCTTTGTGACGATTTTTCCTAGTTCAGCTCGTAAGGCCTCAAATAAGAATTTGGTCTGAGGCGTCACATCTTCTTCTTCGTCCCGGGGATTGGAACCACTGGAATCTGTTTTCTTAGACATAGCTGCAAGAAACAAAAGAACCTCACAACCTCACAAACACTCGTGTATCACTCAAGATGAAACACTCAACACTCGTGTATCACTCAATAATTTGGCTTTTTCTTCACTCTAATAATCTCACTCTCTCTTGCCTTTTTCCACTCAAATTCTCTCTTAAGGCTCGAATTCCTCAATCTACCACTTTATGTTCACCAACAACACCAACAAATCAATTGGACATTTTTTTGTTTTTTTTGAAAAGCTACGTAAACCGACTCAAAAGACTCTAACTACCGAAGACCGTGGGACACGAAGACACGACATCGAAAACTCAAAAACATGTTGTGCGAAATTTGCTCAACATGATCTATTCTACCCAAGGAACCCGGAAAACATAACGAGATTTAACCGAATTTGGAAAAATTGCACAGGATAAGCACCAAACGACTCGAAGCGTTAAGGAGCATAAAGAAAAAAATGCTCAAAGCAGATTGAAAATTTCTATACTTTTTTTTTCCTCACCGAGCGTGGATCTTGAAAAAAAATCAAAACGAAAAAAAAATTAATTGATACAGATATTGATATGGATAATGTCGGATAAATGATATGGATAATGTTAGGTCATATGGATAATGATCGATATGATATGGATAATGATAGGTAGGATATGGATAATGATAGGTAGGATATGGATAACGATAATGATATGGATAATGATAGGTAGGATATGGATAAGATAGGGATAACGTTCACAGATATGGTCGACCCTAAACAAGCGCGAGAGGATGTATGAGATAATACAAATGACCCAGCGGAACGAAAGACAAACAAACAAAACGACTTTTTTTTTTTTTGATGAAACAAACTCGAAAAAAAAAGAGACTCGAACGACAAACCTAAACCTACCCTTGACTCGAAAAGAAAGGATGATACGGACCGACGACGAACCCCGGATGACGAACACGGCTCGATACCAAATGATACGATCCTCGGCGGTGCGAAGGATCTATCGACCTGTGACGGAAAATCGAACCAATGGATATCCCAAAACCTCGAATCTAACCCTCAAGTGATATAGGGCGGTGTTTCGCCTATACCCCAACTAGATAGTTGACGCAGCAACTCGGGGACGATGAATGACACACAACGAGTGGTGGTTTGCTCGCTGATTCGCCGGATAATGAACTCGACTTGGCAAAACCAAGAAGAACTCGAAATACTCTCAAGAGAGAAAGAAGAAACTCACGTTTATTATCAAAGATGGTCTGCTTTTCGTTCATCCCCTTACAAGCCTTTATATAGGCTAAAAAGAAACCTAGTTCTAATAGGAAAATATCAAATATTTGACCTAATCCTATAAGGAATCAAAGACTAAGTCAAACATGCTTAAAATAGGCCCAAAACTAACGAAAATTAACATGTCTAAAATGGGCCTTAATAATCCCACGAAAATTAAGCAAATAAAGATAAAATATCATGGCCCAATATGCCAAATAAATCAAGATTAAACATCTTCAAGTTCCAGCCCATTTACCTCTTTGAAATTGATGATTCTTGGGCTGGTCGCTCCAATCTCTCCAATGGGCTTCTTAGTCAGCTCTTGCTCCCACACTTCTTGAACTAAGCCCATCAAGCTCTCCTTGAACTTCTTGGTTCGTGCTCTTGTAATCGGCCCAACAGGCACATGCACCGGGTCGGCCACCATCGAACCTTGGGCTGCACGGGCTGCATCAGTGTGTGTGTGCCGTGTAATAGAGTAATATAGGGGGGGAGGGACTCTTCCTCTTCACCCCATACTCATTATACCCCTTCCCTCTCCACTACAACACACTTAGAACCCACATTACTCACCATCCTCTCCAAAAATCTGCAGCCAAGAACCGAGAGCTCCTCTCCATTTTCGAAAGCTTGCTTCTTCTTCCATTCTTCATTTCTTCTCCCAAACCTTAATACCATACCATATTCTTGTGATTCCATACTTATTCCAAGGTAAATACAAGACCAAGTACCGATTCCATCTCCATTTTTGCTATAAAAATCGAGAGCTACATATATGTATGTTCATATGTTTTAAATGTTCTTATGGATGAGCTATATGTTTATATATTGTTCTTGATGTTTATATTGTTTAAAACAAGAGAATATATGCTTGGATAATCATATGGTGTTATATGTGTGATGTATGAATGGATCTAGTGAATGTACATGATTTTCGAACCCTAGCATATTGAAAAATAATTTTCGAAAATTATTTAAAATGTACATAGGATGACCGATTACTTCTTGATTATTTTGGTGATGGATTATTGTTTATTATCATGTTTAGAGTCCATGGTTTTGATTTGAAAAATTTTAGAAAACCCTAGGTATTTTTATTAAAATACCGTGAGCCATTTTAATATGTACCATGATGTATAATTTTTATTTTAAGCTTGTGATGACATATTAATGTTTTAATGTATTGTTTATATGTTCTATGATTTATTTAGAATTTTTGAAAACCATATGTTTAATTTTTGAATAATACCGTTAGCATATATACATTGAATGTTGGTGTATGATTTTTATTTTGATCATCCAATGATATATTAATACTTTAGTATATTATTTATGTGTTGTATGAAATTATTGGATTTTTTTTGGAAATCAATTATCAAAATTAAATCAAATAAACCGAAGGCTTTGAGCCTAAGTATGGTGATGATTTAATTGGGTTTTGATGAATGTTTTAATGTTATAATGTTGTATTATAATGTATAAACATAGTGTATAATTATTAGAATTTTTGGAAATCAAATACCTAATTTAAATAAAAAAAACCGAGAGCACTATGTGCATAAGGTGATGATTTAATTGGTTTTTGATGATTAAAGGATGTTATATTGTTATACTATAGTATATAAGCATAGTATATAATTGTTGGAATTTTTGAAAACCAAAAACAAAAAATAATCAAAAAAGCCGAGAGCTTACAAGCTCATATGGTGATGATTTCAATTGGTTTGGTTGATATTATGATGTTACAATGTTATAATATAATGTTTAATCATGTTATGATTTAATTAAATTTTAGAAATTGTTTGATAATTATTGGGTAATTTATTGAAAAATACCGTGAGTATTATTATATATTGTGGAATGAATGGTTATGATGAACTATAGGTTATATTAATGATATATATTGGTGTTGGGATATTATACTATGTGTATATCAATTTTGGAAATTTTTGGATAATTATTCCATATTATATGGAATTACCGAATTATATATATGTATATATTCTAATAAATGACAAACAATATCATATGGATTTTATAAATTCATATTCTGGACCATAGTGTATAATAATTGTAATATCCGTAGAATTAGATGCTAATTACGGTTTTGAAACCCGTAAATTAGGAATTCACGTGACGATTCAATCGAGAAGATAACGAATAATGGTTTCGATTATTTACTGAAGGGCAATTCTATTTTATATTCACTGAGAATTGTGAATTTAGAAATAGAAGTTTGTAAAGCATATCGACAATATTATTTTAACGCCGATTACACATCATACGTCAGTATTTTGTGAAATTTTCGGAGCAGCGAAGATTGGAATTAATTTTCATATTAATTCCTATGTTACTAGAATATTAATTATAAAGTAAGTTCAAACTTACTGCGACCATTTTGAGATGAGTCGATTATGATCATTTTGAGACGTTTTGAACGTTAACGTCTAGAGATGTTTTGAGAGATGAGTTCAATGATCCGGAAATTATCCCAATTAATTTCCTATCATTAATTATATAATCAGTAATATTAAATATTTAAATCAATTTTGAGTTATTAAAACTCGATATTTATGAAATGGGTTTGAAAACCTAATTATACAAATTAGGGTTTGGTCACGAGTAATGATACCATTAAATTATCCTATGGTATCTAAACTATATGTTATGATATATATGGATATTATTAAGCATTAAAATTAATTTTGAGCATTAAAACTTCGGTATTGTGTATTTAATAATTTTGAAACCCTACATTTCAAATTAGGGTTTTGTGTGCATGAAATGTGCTATTATTTTATCCTATTTTCCTATTATTCTCGAAAATTTCAAATATATGCCTAAGAGGTGATTTAATTATTTTATGACTTGTATTTTATACCTATGATCATGTATGATATATATATGGTATTAATGTACAAAATAAAATAATCCTACCAATTGGACCCTAAACCTTAGGCCATCATGGATTGATAAGGCATGCTTGTCACCTCTTTAAACACCCAATGCATGAAGAGCTCATTTACACTCCTCAATCATCATCTCCTACTCCCCAAAAATTTGCCTACCTATTTGGACACCTCCTTAACACCCAATGCATGGAAAGCCTTTCTAGCCTCCTTAACACCCAATGCATGGAAAGCCTTTCTAGCCTACACTAATCATCACCACACTCTACACACTCAACCATGATTCCTATTGTGTGTGTGTGTGTGCCTAAGAGAGAGAGAGAGATACATGGGAGAAACTCTTCCCATACACTTCATTTCACTCATAATACATTTTCTCCTCTCTCCCCAAAATTTTCAGACCTCTCCTCTCCTTTCCTCTCTTCTTCTTCTCCTACACCATTTCCACCATGGAAGAGAGCTCAAGCTCCATCTCTCTCATTCATCTTCAAATTCGTGACTAAGGTATAACTATCTCCTATGACTCTTAGACATGATTAAATCATACTTGCATGGTTAGATTGATGATCTTGGTGGTGATTTGCGGTGATAGATTCACCATTTTCGTGGTTATATGAAATGCATACAAAAAGAATAAGCTTAAAACTGAAAACTGGAAGTATGTTACGAAAACAGTAAATTCATAAAATTATTTGACTAAGCTACAGTGGTCCGATGAATGTGAAATTTTACTATGTTGAAATTAAACATGTCTATTACGTCTTTGTAAAATTTCAAGTCAATACAACTTGATTTTCTATTTTAATTCTATTTTCAAAACACTGCACAAATCTGTAAAATTTTGGTGTTCATCACCCACGGTCCGTGGCTTTCGTTTCGAGTTTGGATAATGATAAAACTTTAAAAATTGGCATAAACATAAATTAGCATGTCTAGAAGATCTATGTAAATTGTCAGAATTTTCTAAAAATGTTTACTATTTATTCCAGATTTTTCAAACGAACTGCACAAAACTGTCACTGTAGTGATAGCTTGTAGTAAAATATTTTATCTCCCAATCTATTTTGAATCACTGAGTAAGGCTTTTTCTGGATTAAACTAGACCTAAGTGGCTTTTCAATATGATTGGTTGCATTCCTAGATTCCTTATAATGAACTCACGGTGAATTTTTAAAGTTGACGCATTCTGATAGCTTTTTGGACAAACCGCCTTAGTAAAATTCTATGCTAAATGACTGTCCGTGTACGACTTTTGCGTGAGATATTCGAGCCGTTTGTAATCCGATTTTGACTTAGGTTTCTTCATAAGAAATGTTCCTTACCATGTCTAGTTGTGATCTGGAAAGTTTGATCCCAAACCAAGCCTTATAAGTATCTGTTCACTGACCCAAAGTCACCTACTTGAATGTTGTCCTTTCCAACTAGTCAACTTTGAACTTACGTATTTCTCGATGCATCAAGTATCTTCGATGACGGTCTTCATGAAACATGTAGTTCTTATTACAAGGTTTCTAAAATGGTATCTTTCAGTCATTTTGGTATTGTGAGTCAAAGTTACGAGCCTCGCAAAATCCTCGTCGTTAAGCTAAATCTGAAAATCACGAAACTTTTCTAAGTATAGAAGAAGTCGGTTCGAGTTGCCCACTTTGAGAGCCTATATCTCCAGAACCACGACTCTTTTGGGTCGACTTCCTTCTTAGAACTTATAGTACATATTTAGAGGTTTCAGAATGTGTCTTTGTGCGGTCATACGTATTTTTAATCAAGAGTTATGAATCGTCAAAGTATGACACTCTAAATCTGGAAATTCTGAAAAATATTCTAAGTATAGAAGGCAGTTCGAGTTGCCCACTTTGAGACCCTATATCTCCAGAACCACGACTCTTTTGGGTCGACTTCCTCCTTAGAACTTACAGTACATGTTTAGAGGTTTCCAGAATGTGTCTTTGTGCGGTCATACGTATTTTTAATCGAGAGTTATAGATCGTCAAAGTATGACACTTAGGTTGTTTTAAGTTGTTTTGCTGAAAATTAAACACATGAAATTTAACTAAGTGTTGAAACTCCCCTATGTGAAACATGCCTTATGTGACTAACATGCTATTAATTGATGCATTCATATGATATGTCAAGGTACATTAAAGCATTAATAAGATGCAAATTTAGGATAAAACAACAATATGATATTTTTACGGAGCACGTCTTAACGTGAAATATTTGACTATCGCTACTACATGATCAATTGGTTGTATATCATGCCATGATATACACTCAAGTAGAAATATGGGTTCTAAGACCCGATGGATGTTTCAACTCCAAAACCTCAAAGCTAGGAATAGATAGGCTAAGCTGGGACTCGCAATCCAAGAAATCGGTTAGACAATCTGATCCGGTGGGCTTCTTATCTTCAAAATGTGGGCCTTTTCTTACCCCACTAAATGTGACTTTAATGTTATTTCAAATGAGTTTATTTACATTACTTATTCTACAATTGTTATCAAATGTTTCTTGCATTACACCGCCAAAATATTTCGTTTTGTGTATGGATCCTATCATTTTGCCGGGTAGGGCTGTGGAGATGGTTGGAACTTTATTATGACAAGTTATGTCATTTGGTCGCGCCCAACCTTTTTAATGTCGAGTCTGTGCCGGATGATAAATGCAGCTAGGATTGGCGTGAAGGTTGGAACTATCTGTTGTGTTAACATATGCTTAGAGAGTGACTGTCTTTGTGCGGGAATCTGACGTGTAATATACCAAAGAAACGAACATACGCTTACGGTACTCTAAACCCGTAATTAGGGTTTTACCAGATATTTTTATCTGCGTGACATCGAATTGTATTTCGATTCAGTATCGATATGATGAATTCCTTTTTAAAATTCACTAAGGATGGTGAATTAGGAAATTAGAAATTATGAAATAATATGTAACAGCCCGCCAACCCAAAGTACGGATTAGCCGGGACTGTTACTAATAACGGGATTAAGTAAAGAATAATGACAAGGAACACTGAACGGTGTGACATATATCGGGAATATCTCTGAAATTTCAAGTGTTTAAGGGATGACAAATACATAACATACATATGACTTCATAATCTAGCAGCGGAAAGCATGTGGAATACACATGTGACGATGTGTATCCAAGGTTTAACTATCAGCGACAAAAGACCTGACTGCTCAACACTGCTCCATCCCATCCATCAGCTCAACCTGCACATTTAAAAACAAATATGCAGGGCTGAGTACAAATAATGCACCCAGTGGACTCATTGCCAAAACATTTTCTTTAAATTACACTGCCCCATAAGTAAGACACAAGGGTTTTAATTGAAAATGCCTTGTGCTTACTAAAACATTTTCTCATTTCTCAAAACATCGCTCGGCCGAGCATTTTCTCTTTGTATGATCCATATCATTCACATATCTCATATAACATCATCATCTCATAAACTCATCTCGCACCGTGCCGAGGTGGCCACGGCTCACAATCACATGGTGATTCTTACGACCGCCGACTAGATCCATCCTTTGATGTTACTAACGGCTCACCTTACTACTTTGTGCACGTAACCCTAGCTGTGAATTCGCATCCGACATAGGGTCCGATATCGATTTTCTCATCGATCGGGGAGCTACCTAACGATCAAGTCGGTTAAGCGAACCAACGACTTATATACTTTCATAGTTGGCTTGCCCAACAACATGATAGGATCCGTACGTAAAAACATAAACACTTTTGGCATGTAATCAATCATAATCACTTCTCAACCGAAAGCTTTGTAAATAAATACTTTTCATTTGCGTCGCAAGTAAATAAAGAGTTTTGAATAAAGCCCACCGGTATGGTCTTCGCTTTTCCTTTCTATAATCCCTTTCTACGTCGGCGGTCAATCCACGTCTCACCTTAACGTAAGAACTACTTTAGTACATTGGTCACGTTTGACAACGACGAACATCGTCTATAACGTTCTACGCATCAAATAAGGCTAACGCCGGACTTATTTTAACGTTTCCTAATCAATTGATGTCGATTATAAATTTTCTTAACATATAAGAGATATTCTATTTTTTTAGCACATAATGTACATTTTAATGTACTTACGTAACGTAAGTTACATTGTTACTAAACGTACTACGTCACATAGATCACGTATTATCGAATTACGTGCCCTTTGACCTTGGTCAACGTTTTTGGTCAATAATTTTGACCAAGTCAACCTTTAGTCAATAATTTTGACTTTAGTCAACTCAAAGTCAACATTTTGACTTTTTCAATTTCTTATGTAATTTTTGATTTTAATGTACAATTCTTGTTCCAAAAATTCCTATAAAATCATACTATGTCTAAAACATTATTTTAGAACATATTTGTAATTATACTTGATAAAATAAATTTATAACATTAATACACATAAGGTATAGTTTTCGGTCATCTTAATTAATCAACTAAACATTTTTCAAAAATTCCAATAAATTCACATAACACTTAATCACCTTTAACTATCCTTATTATAACATAATTGTTATTTATTATGAACTATTGAATTTAATTTACCTAAGTCATATTCGAAATTTTTGACTTAGGTCCAAATAATTTTTTATAAATTTCAATAAATTCACACAACCATATATTATGAATCTACATCATCAATATGATATGATAACACTTAAATATGGATCATATCTCAATATCATATCATATATTAAAATTTTTGAAATTCTTGAACTTAGGTACTAAAGTTTTCCAAAAATTCTATATAAATTCATATAAGCTTATTTAATACCCTAGATTATGATTTCATGCTTAAATCAATAATTAAAAATCAAAATCATCAACATATCCCACCTACATAATTTCGGTCCTTTCTTAGAATTTAATAACATGTATAACTTTGTAATATAATCATAGTACATGCTTAATAATATCATATAAACATGATTTCTAACCACTTTAGCATATGATATGAAATTTTCGAAAATATCATATAAGAACTAAGCTTATAACATGAATTTTAATGGACGAAAATCGAAAATTCTAGCATGTATACGAAGCTCGTAAAATCTCTAACCTTTTAATCGGAGTCGATTATCAACGGCAACGTTTTTCTATCTAAGATTTAAGGAGAATTGAAGAACTCTCTTCCCTATTTTTTTCTTTGTTACTCACGGTTCTAAGGTATCAAATGGAAGAGAGAATTTGTTCTAATGTAATATATATAGACTTAGTCCACTTGTCTTCTAAATATCTAATAATTAGTAATCATATCATTTGCATAAAAATTCAACAATTTCGTCCAACTTGATATTACTAAGAACAAGTTGTTAATCATTATCATGTCATTTATTAATGTAGATCCTTATCACATTATTTTTGTCCACTTGGAAGCTAAGATATCTCATGAAATTAATTCATACCACTTGCATACTTATCTTCAAAATTCTCGTCTACATGCTTTAGTATAGGACAAGTGTTTTAAATTTTTATCCTATCATACCAACCCTTATCAAGATTGAAATATTTCTTTTCTTACTCCTAGTTGTTCACGGCAACTATGTAATTAAAGAGAAAAAAAATTCTTCATTCCAATTATACTTGTTCACGGCACCTTGAACATAACATAGTTGATTTTAATTTTTTTATGATAATATACTTAATTTAATACTTATTACTTTCGTTATTATTACCTAATTAAGAAAACAAATTCTTTTCCTATCTCAGTTGTTTTCGGCAATGTTAATAGTATAGGATTAATTTTATTTTTTTTATACTATCATATACTATAATATTACCTTAGGATACTATCATTTTTGAAAAGTCAAAATTTTACACTAAGATATATGTCATTATCAAAGAGTTTAAAAACTTCTTCTTTCCTTATTATTTTTCAACAAAATCGGCTATGACAATTCAAAAGCCATAGTTACTTGTTTTAATTGATAACCTACTCTTATCTTATTACTTTAATAATATCCTACCACATAATAATCACATAGAATTAATTAAAGGATGATATTTTTCTCCATTTCACACTAAAATGTCAAAATTTTCGGCTCTCACTAGCACAAGTCCTCCACTTGTTCCACTTTGATAATTACACCTTACCTTATATATTAGTAATATTCTACTATCATAATTAATGCATACAATATTATAAGCATGACATTTTATTCACCTTAGTCACATAAGTGCAAATTTTCGGCAATCACACTACATAAATGCTACATATTTTATTTTCTTCCAATTAATGGCTATATGACATAATATATGTCCTATATGATATAATAAATCATAGAAAAATTATTAAAATTATCCCATGTCTCAAACCCAAATTTTCGAGCTTTAAATTCGAAAATAGGTACTATTTATTCAAGCTTTATTTCTTAATTCCTCTAGCATTATTTTAATGCTACATTATATAAAAATAATGTTCTTATATCATAAAATAATCATAGGGATTAATAAAACATAATTCCATAATTGTTAGACCAAGTATTCGATTCATCTCTAAATATCGACGTACTAATCGTCTCAATTTGTTTGATAGTCGAATTATCTCTAAATGTTCATAAGAACATTGTAATTACTTCTCTTCATTCCTTTGAAAATAAGGAATTTAAGATTTAAGCTTCATTGCTTAGAAATATCGTAAAACTAAACTGTCAAATTTATCGACGTTAGAAATATACGTTCGAAGGAATATTAGAAACCACATTCCTTAATTCACTAAGCATTAGTGAATACAATATAATAATCCTCGTATAAAGGATATTCGAAATCCAGTTTCAATAAGTCACTATTTCGATTACCGGAACATAACCCTAATTAGCGATTTTTATTATCGCATTTTGGCGTTTAAAAACTCGGGGTATTACATTCTACCCCCCTAAAAAAAAATTTCGTCCCGAAATTTATACGTCTAAAGGCATGGGACACTTTTCTTGTCATCTCATTGTCATGTTTCCACATGTCTCTCTCTTGTCCATGGTTTCTCCATTGGACTGTTACTAACGGTAAAAACTTATTTCTTAACCGTTGTACTCTACGATTTAACATCGTCATAGACTTTTCCTCATAATCCATATCTGGATTAAGAACATCATCATCATAATAGCTCACGTGTTTTGAATAATACACGCACTTTCTTAACTGTGACATGTGGAAATTATTATGTATATTTCCCACATTTAGTGGAGATACCAATCTATAGGCTACTGGCCTATCATTTCTAGGATCTCGTAAGGTCCTATAAAACCTAATTTTAACTTGCATTTTACTCGACTTTTAATTCCTCTCGATGAAGAGATCTTAAGAATGCTTTATCTATGCGTATCTGCGTAATATTTTTGCTCTCATGAGCTTCGTTATCGTTTATCTGTTCTTGACAGATAATCTCAATCATTTCCCTCAGGGTGTTAAACCCTGGAACTTTCCTCTTACATACCTTATCACAATAAAGTGATAATCGATACTTCTTTCATACAATATTTCATATGGTCCATATTGACCATTTCTTGACAACTATTGTCGTAGGCGATATTATATAGGTGGGAAGATGCGTTTCCACTGGTACTTTGATTCGACACCAATGTCCTTAACATCTCTTAAAATGTTCGTATTGCCTTTCGGCTGTCCATCTATGAGCGAAAATTATGCTCTAGTTCAATCTCATCTCCAATTCTCTCATTAACTAATCCAAATTTGGAACTTGAAATCTCTATCAAATATGATAGATTTTGGTATTCTATGTAAACGTATGATTTCTTTTACGTCTTACTGGGCTAGCTTATCGGATTCATAAGTAATCTGAATAGGTCGAATAATGAGCGCATTTAACAAGTCGATCCACTACTACTCATATAGTAGTGTCACTTCTTTCGACTTTGATAATCTGTTAATGTAATGCCTCTACTTATTTGCAAGCAAGATAGTGCTCAACGAATGAGACTACATCTTGTTTCAACTCTTCCTATTGAAACTTTTCTCATAAGTCGTGATATATATCAATACTGGCTGGATGGGTGGTATAAGGAGTATCATGAGCTTCACTCATGATTTCATTCCTTAACTCATTATTGTTGGGAACACGTATCCTTCTTTAAACAATATGACATTAGCATGTGCTTCTCTCGCTCTTTCGCCTTATATTCTTTAGCGAGTTTCTCTTTTCTTGCTAAGAGACATCTTCATTTGGATTGACTTTCACGATTCAAGACCTCAGCTACTACGTGTGCCTTTCTTGGGTGATATTCTATACTACAGTCGTAATCTTTTACTAATTCGAGCCTTCTCTTTTTCCCATGTTCAAAACTCTTTGCTCGAAGAAATATTTTAAACTTTTATAATTGGTGAAAACTTCACACATCATTTCTTAAAGGTAATATCTCCAAATCTTAATCCGTGTATTACTGTTGCTGGTTCCTAGTTGTGAGAGGAGTAGTTCTATTCTTGCACTGCTTTAACCTTAGCCAATTCTACTTTAATTCCTTCTGAAGACACGATGTGTCTAAGGAACATTACTTCTTTAGGCCAAACTTATCATTTACCAGATTTGGCAAGAACTTGCTTGATTCTTTAAGGTTTATAGGACTATTTTCAGTGTTACTTATGTCATTCCTTCCTCTTTGTGTGGATAAGGATATCTCCCATGAAGACTAAGACAAATTTATCTAAGTAAGGATGGAACACTCGATTTTTGAGGTTCAAGAATATGGTTAGTACATCTGTTAGTCCGAACGGCATAACCATAAGCTCATAGTGGTCATAACTTGTTTGCAAGCTATTTTGGGTACATTGTCAGCTTGTACCTTCAGCTGATGACATCTTTATTTAAGATTGATTTTCAAGGATAATTTCACTTCTTCCAACTAATCGAGCAATCGTCTAACTTTGGTGGTGTATACTTGTTCTTAAGCATCACTTGGTTTAATTCTTGATAGTCAATAAGTATTTTTAAACAACCATCCTTTTTCTTGATAAACAAGCCGGGTGTTTTCCAAGGTGATATACTAGGTTTGATAAAACTTAAATCCTATAATTCTTAGATTTGATCCTTTGTCCTTCCAACTTCCTTGAAGCCATTCATTATACGTGCTATTCAGGGTTCTATATTCATAGGTAATTTCTAGCTGCCTATCAGGGTAAGTTATTGGTAAATTGCTATGAGAAACGTTTGGTAATTCTCAAATAATTTCCATATCCTCGATCTTTATTTCTGCTTCCTCTCCTTTGGTTAGATAAATAAGGAATGCTCGACATTCTCTCTTATTTGTCATTCCCTTTAGATATAGTGTGGGTATTATTGGAATTTTCTTCTCCATGCTGATTCCGTAGGACTCGTAGTTCCTTGACCGGAAAATGGTACGTACTTTTACCTTTCTTGCACAAGTTCGTAGAATGATTTTCGACTCATCATTCCTTTCTTAGGTCGTATCTACATCTTCTATAGGTATTACGTTCAAGTCATTTTGCTAAACCTTAAGTAATCCTAGGTTCAATTCTAAGTTCGAGCAACAAGCGTGACAGTCTTAGTTTTTTTTTTTTTTCTATGTGTGAGATGATTCTCTCTTCTTGAATTTCTTATTCGAACTTAAGTTCTATTATATCTACACATGCTCTTTTGTTGAAAGGTATAAAGCATTGGTATCGTACAAAAATATTACAGGTGTGGGGAGAAGTTTCTCATACCTTCTAGGTTTTCTTGGTTTTGAGTATAAGTTCTAGCTCGTGCTGGTTGTGGCCGTCTCTGTTGTCGTTGCTGCGGCCGATATTGGGGCTGATATTGTATAGTCTTAAGTGGTTGGGTTTGGCCTAGCGAGTTGGGTTTCCTTATTCCTCCCGAGTGTACTCCTGGGCACTCATTCGCATAATGGCCCCTCTTGCCACATTTATAGCAACCAGTACTGCCTGCTCGACATATGCTTCTGTGTGGTCTATGACATTTTGGACAGAGAGGAATTCTTATGTGTCCTTGCGGCACCATGTTTCTTTGTCCTAGATTTTTGTTGTTAGAACTCTCAACATTTCCTCGGTTGTAATCACTAAGATTACCTTCCCATTTCCTCTTGCCCTTGTCACTAGCATTATGTGACTGAGTGGGAGTAGGCTTATCCTCTGGCATTGCTGCCTCAATGTCTAAAGCCCGACTAAGAGCTTCAGTATATGTTAAGTCTCCATGACTGGCAAGAGACATTCTTATCTCATGCCTTAGACCAGATCGAAATTTCTCTGACATTTTTATGTCAGTATTCACTTGGTCCGGAGCGTACCTTGACATATCACAAAAGAGGCGATCGTACTCAGTTACTGACATCTTTTCTTGCTTAAGATTGAAGAATTCGATTTCCTTTTTCTTCCTATAACTCTTGGGAATGTATTTCTCATACATTTCTGTCTTAAAATCTTCCCAAGTGAAGAAGTCCATTTGTTCTGGTGTTAGTGCCTTTCTTCTCGCTTCCCACCAGAAGTCGGCAGGTCCGATTAGTTGGAAAGTAACACAAGACAACCGTTCTTGTGTTGTACAACGGAGGAAATAAAAATTCTTTCTATTGCTCTTACCCATTGCTCTGCCTCATCAGGACTTCCTTTTCCGTTAAAGGTAGGCGGATTTTGCCTAAGGAAAAGCTCCTTGATCCTACGATTAGGTGGAGATGGGGGTGGTTGTGGTATTTCTCTTTCGGGCTGTGGAACTCTGCCCCTTCTCCCATTTCTTCCTCTAATTTCTTGCTCAAGCTCACGTCCAGGCGGCATTCTGGAATTACAAAGATGTATTTAGCATTTACGTAACGCTTATCGTAATTATAACATCTTTATACAATCCTCATCATAATACGGTTTTAGTAAACCATTCACCCTTTCCATCATTACTATCCATGGTTTCACGAAAGATTCAATTTACTCGAAAACAACTTTCTTCAAGCATGATCGTAAGGCGGAGGTATAGCGAGTTGATTTGTTCACGAGAATACTTTTATCTATTACGTCTCCTTCTATAAGAATCTCTTGTACTTCCAACTTTAGACATGTCCGTCCTACTAACGAGGTTTTAAGAATAATCAACTATCTTACAGATAAGTTGTATTCTTTCTTATTATGACGTAATAAGATGAGGGTATATTCCAAGGATATCATATACTTTTCTTTACTTCTATTCCAGCACTGAATGCTAAAGAGTATCTCGTTCATGACTTAGTCTTCACATACTCATCATGTGGAGGTATGATTCTACTATTATCAGAACTGGGAAAGCCCATTAAGGGTTGATCCACCTATTTATATCATAAAAATATATCTCGTCTCGTCGAGAACTTCTTTACATCATCTCTTGATGTCTATCATTTTATTGATCTGAACCTTCTAGGTGACAAGATACGTCATCCTACATCATACGTATTGGTTTCAAGGATTTGAAGAAAATTTCATCCAAACAACTTACAAGGGATATGGTTCCACAATTAAGATAACAACTCTGAAGGTTTTGAAACAATATGTTCTTTGAACTGAATAATTGGGAGATAGGGTCCGAAGACCAGAATAACAACTCTTGAGATTTCTTTGGTCATATGGGATGGCGGACCGTCACAAATATTTTCTCGATCACGTGGGGCTTGGTTGCAAAAGGATGTTTATGAATTTTTTCGTTGTGGTACTTTTCTTGAATAAAATGAGAACTCATATGATTTCCCAATTGAAACTAGGTCATAGAGTTAAACTCAATGACGAACTTGAAATGAATAAACTTTGTAACCTTGTCTTGGTTACCAACAAAGATTCTCATGTATACATGTCATAGCTCTACTTGTACTATTGGGAATCTTACTTTCTAGTAGCATTCTAAGATTTCGTTATACTATAGAGTTCTTGTTCTAGATAAATCACAAGATTAGTATCAACTGCTTTCTTTGATCACATTCTTTTTCGTTTTTAACGAGAAAGTCATAGTCAATTTGGATTTCCGTCATCGTGAACATCCAAACGAAAGACTATACTCATGTCACTTATCGCATAGTGACATTTATCACCTTGAAATTATTATTCGTTTCTTGCCATCATCAACTTCCATTCACGCTCTTTGACTTTTCATGGTTCTCATCCTTGCTCTTTGATTTCTTCCCTTTTTTCTCGTTATTCAACTCGAGATTCTTATTTCAATCTCGGACGTCTCAGTCCTCAAAATCCTCATAGTTTTCTTTCTATATTCTTTCATAAAGGGATCATGCGACTTAAGCAGTCTATGTTCTTTTGGGATGACATATCTATCATCAAAATAACTGGAAATTTCATAACTTTAAACATTCATTACATAACTCTTTCATAATAATCATACTCATTGAATTTCACGAATTCAAAGATTTTCCCGTTTGACATATCAATGTCAACACTTTCCCATATCATTTTATCATAACATAATCATATATTGGTAGCAAACCAATAACTTTCAAGATTATCATAATATCATAACATGTTGGTAATGAGCCAACAAATATCAACATCATATAACATCCTCCTCATAAACATCATCAAATGTTGGTAGCGAACCAACAACTTTCTCATATCACTTTCAACTTTATAAAACATCATTGCACAATTGCAATTACTTTCACTTTCAACAATTCTCATAACTTTCACTTCTTTGAAAACGTTTTTTCCATTTTCAAAATTTTCATTCCAAAACTTTGAGAAAAGGGGCATTTCCTTTCAACTTTTTACTTTCAAAACTGAGAAAATCATTTACTCATCGCTTATTAAATCTTTTAAGTTTTCCATGAATATGTAGTCCCATACCTACATATTCTTGGAATCCTTTGAGCCTTCCTCAAATATGCAGTCCCATACCTGCATATTCTTAGAATCTCTCCTAATTCTAACTTTTATTTTCTTGAAAAATCATTTCATTTTAATAACTTTCACTTTCAAACTTCTTATTCTCATTCTCAAAACTTTGAGAAAGTAGTTTACCTCTTTCTGGTTAAGCTTGATGTGATGGAGTGTTGAGCATAGTCAGCTAATCTCTAGAAGTCTAGTGACTCAATCTAGACTTAAATTTTGAAAAAATTTTGGGTTTAAGGAACGAATCGCTCGATACCACTTTGTAACACCCGCCAACCCAAAGTACGGATTAGCGGGGATCACACTAATAACGGGATTAAGTAAAGAATAATGACAAGGAACATAGACGGTGTGACATATATCACATGAATATCTATGAAACTAAATTTCAAGTGTTTAAGGGTGACAAATACATAACATACATATGACTTCATAATCTAGCAATGAAACATGTGGAATACACATGTGACGATGTGTATCCAAGGTTTAACTATCAACGACAAAAGACTGATCGCTCAACACCGCTCCATCCCATCCATCACCAACTCGCACATTTAAAACAAATATGCGGTGAGTACAAATAATGCACCCATGGACTCATTGCCAAAACATTTTCTTTAAATTACACTGCCCATAAGTAAGACACAAGGGTTTTAATTGAAAATGCCTTGTGCTTACTAAAACATTTTCTCATTTCTCAAAACATCGCTCGGCCGAGCATTTTCTCTTTGTATGATCCATATCATTCACATATCTCATATAACATCATCATCTCATAAACTCATCTCGCACCGTAGAGGTGGCCACCTCCTAACGGCGCACAATCACATAGTCGATTCGCCGAGAATCCATGTCCTTTCGATGTTACGGCTCACAATCCTTACTGGTGCACGTAACCCTGGCTGAGAATTCGCATCCGACATAGGGTCCGATATCGATTTTCTCATCGATCGGGGAGCTACCTAACGATCAAGTCGGTTAGCGAACCAACGACTTTTATATACTTTCATAGTTGGCTTGCCCAACAACATGATAGGATCCATACATAAAAACATAAACACTTTTGGCATGTAATAATCATATCACTTTTCAACCGAAAGCTTTGTAAATAAATACTTTTCATTTGCGTAGTTAGTAAATAAAAGAGTTTTGAATAAAGCCCACCGGTATGGTCTTCCTTTCAAACCGATTTCCTTTCTATAATCCCTTTCTACGTCAACGGCGTCAATCCACGCCTCACCTTAACGTAAGAACTACTTTAGTACATTGGTCACGTTTGACAACGACGAACATCGTCTATAACGTTCTATGCATCAAATAAGGTTAACGTTGGACTTATTTTGACGTTTCCTAATCAATTGATGTCGATTATAAATTTTCTTAACATATAAGAGATATTCTATCTTTTTAGCACATAATGTACATTTTAATGTACTTACGTAACGTAAGTTACATTGTTACTAAACGTACTACGTCACATAGATCACGTATTATCGAATTACGTGCCCTTTGACCTTGGTCAACGTTTTTGGTCAATAATTTTGACCAAGTCAACCTTTAGTCAATAATTTTGACTTTAGTCAACTAAAGTCAACATTTTGACTTTTTTCAATTTCTTATGTAATTTTTGATTTTAATGTACAATTCTTGTTCCAAAAATTCCTATAAAATCATACTATGTCTAAAACATTATTTTAGAACATATTTGTAATTATACTTGATAAAATAAATTTGTAACATTAATACACATAAGGTATAGTTTTCATCATCTTAATTAATCAACTAAACATTTTTCAAAAATTCCAATAAATTCACATAACACTTAATCACCTTTAAATATCCTTATTATAACATAATTGTTATTTATTATGAACTATTGAATTTAATTTACCTAAGTCATATTCGAAATTTTTGACTTAGGTCCAAATAATTTTTATAAATTTCAATAAATTCACATAACCATATATTATGAATCTACATCATCAATATGATATGATAACACTTAAATATGGATCATATCTCAATATCATATCATATATTAAAATTTTCGAAATTCTTGAACTTAGGTACTAAAGTTTTCCAAAAATTCTATATAAATTCATATAAGCTTATTTAATACCCTAGATTATGATTTCATGCTTAAATCAACAATTAAAAATCAAAATCATCAACATATCCCACCTACATGATTTCGGTCCTTTCTTAGAATTTAATAACATGTATAACTTTGTAATATAATCATAGTACATGCTTAATAATATCATATAAACATGATTTCTAACCACTTTAGCATATGATATGAAATTTTCGAAAATATCATATAAGAACTAAGCTTATAACATGAATTTTAATGGACGAAAATCGAAAATTCTAGCATGTATAATGAAGCTCAGAAATCTCTAACCTTTAATCGAGTCGATTATCAACGGCAACGTTTTTCTATCTAAGATTTAAGGAGAATTGAAGAACTCTCTTCCCTATTTTTTTCTTTGTTACTCACGGTTCTAAGGTATCAAATGGAAGAGAGAATTTGTTCTAATGTAATATATATAGACTTAGTCCACTTGTCTTCTAAATATCTAATAATTAGTAATCATATCATTTGCATAAAATTCAACAATTTCGTCCAACTTGATATTACTAAGAACAAGTTGTTAATCATTATCATGTCATTTATTAATGTAGATCCTTATCACATTATTTTGTCCACTTGAAGCTAAGATATCTCATGAAATTAATTCATACCACTTGCATACTTATCTTCAAAATTCTCGTCTACATGCTTTAGTATAGGACAAGTGTTTTAAATTTTTATCCTATCATACCAACCCTTATCAAGATTGAAATATTTCTTTCCTTACTCCTAGTTGTTCACGGCAACTATGTAATTAAAGAGAAAAAAAATCTTCATTCCAATTATACTTGTTCACGGCACCTTGAACATAACATAGTTGATTTTAAATTTTTTTTTTTTTTATGATAATATACTTAATTTAATACTTATTACTTTCGTTATTATTACCTAATTAAGAAAACAAATTCTTTTCCTATCTCAGTTGTTTTCGGCAATGTTAATAGTATAGGATTAATTTTTTTTTTTATACTATCATATACTATAATATTACCTTAGGATACTATCATTTTTGAAAAGTCAAAATTTTACACTAAGATATATGTCATTATCAAAGAGTTTAAAAACTTCTTCTTTCCTTATTATTTTTCAACAAAATCGGCTATGACAATTCAAAAGCCATAGTTACTTGTTTTAATTGATAACCTACTCTTATCTTATTACTTTAATAATATCCTACCACATAATAATCACATAGAATTAATTAAAGGATGATATTTTCTCCATTTCACACTAAAATGTCAAAATTTTCTGGCTATCACTAGCACAAGTCCTCCACTTGTTCCACTTTGATAATTACACCTTACCTTATATATTAGTAATATTCTACTATCATAATTAATGCATACAATATTATAAGCATGACATTTTATTCACCTTAGTCACATAAGTGCAAATTTTCAAATCACACTACATAAATGCTACATATTTTATTTTCTTCCAATTAATGGCTATATGACATAATATATGTCCTATATGATATAATAAATCATAGAAAAATTATTAAAATTATCCCATGTCTCAAACCCAAATTTTCGAGCTTTAAATTCGAAAATAGGTACTATTTATTCAAGCTTTATTTCTTAATTCCTCTAGCATTATTTTAATGCTACATTATATAAAAATAATGTTCTTATATCATAAAATAATCATAGGGATTAATAAAACATAATTCCATAATTGTTAGACCAAGTATTCGATTCATCTCTAAATATCGACGTACTAATCGTCCTCAATTTGTTTGATAGTCGAATTATCTCTAAATGTTCATAAGAACATTGTAATTACTTCTCTTCATTCCTTTGAAAATAAGGAATTTAAGATTTAAGCTTCATTGCTTAGAAATATCGTAAAACTAAATCACAAATTTATCGACGTTAGAAATATACGTTCAAGGAATATTAGAAACCACATTCCTTAATTCACTAAGCATTAGTGAATACAATATAATAATCCTCGTATAAAGGATATTCGAAACCCAGTTTCAATAAGTCACTATTTCGATTACCGGAACATAACCCTAATTAGCGATTTTTATTATCGCATTTTGGCGTTTAAAAACTCGGGGTATTACATAATACGACAGTATTATTTTAACGTCGAACGCGTATCGAACGTCAGCTTTTTATGGAAATCTCTGAGCTGTAAAGCTGGAATTAATTTCCATCGTACTTCCTATATTAAAAGGAATATATTTATTTAGTAAGTGTGAACTTACTGCGACCATTTTGAGATGAGTCGATTTTGAACGTTTTGAACGTCAACGTCTAGAGACGATTTGAAAAATGAGTTTAATGCTCAGGAAATTATAATAATTAATCTCCTATTAATATTTTATATAATTTCAGTATTATTAATTATTGAAATCGAATTTTCAGCTATTGAATTCGATAATTTGATATTGAAATTTTCAAAAACCCTAAGTTTATAAACTTTGGTTTTTCACATGAAATGACACTATTAAATTATCATATGGTATCTAAACTTTATACTATGATATATATGAGTGTTATTAAGCTATGAAATCAGTTTTTAGATCATTAAAAATCGATGGCAGATTTTTATGATTTTCGAAACATGATTCTTAAAATTAGGGTTTTATATGCATGAATTAATGCTATAATTTTATCCTATGATATTATTTAATATCTAAATCATATATTATGATGTATATATGTATATTTGGATCGAAAATGGCATGAGTATCAATAATAGGTGTAATTTGTATTTTATTCCTATTTTCCTAATTTTCTATCGGTATTTTCGAAATAATAGTATATGCTTGATTTAATTATTTTAATGGCATGTATTATATACCTATGACCTATTGTATGATTAATACAATATATTAGGTGTATAAATAAAATGAAAACAGCCCCTTCTTGAACCCCCCATGCGCCGGCTCTCTCTCACTCTTCCCCACTACAAATAATTACCCCTTTTTCAAAAGGACCAATGCATGAAGAGCACACTTAACACTCCTCAATCATCACCCTACAACCCATTAATTTGCTGCAGATTTTGTGCCATTTTCTTGGCCAAAATCGAGAGGGAAGGAGAGGTAGTATAGGGGAGGACTCTTCCCATTCAAGCCATACACTCCTTACACATTTTCAAACACTCAAACACTCTCTCAAACACTCCATTCTCTCCTATTTTCTGAAAAAAATCGAGAGCCATCCTCCCCATTATTTTCGAAAGTTTTCATCTTCTTCTTCTCTATTTCCTCTTCCAAACCTTGATACTATATTGTTTCTTGTTAATCCTATACCATTCCAAGGTAAACATGGACCATAAGTATCGATTCTTACCTCATTTATTTCATGAAAATCGAAACTGTTTTATAT
Organism: Salvia rosmarinus; assembly: GCA_036937905.1. Lineage (NCBI taxonomy): Eukaryota > Viridiplantae > Streptophyta > Magnoliopsida > Lamiales > Lamiaceae > Salvia > Salvia rosmarinus. The sequence continues at coordinate 74,988 of JAODLM010000188.1, forward strand.
ATATATATGTGTATGTTTCGAATGCTATATGTATGTATATGTATGTTTTAATGTTCTAGAGCATGAGATATATTGTTCTTGATGATTTATAATTCCAAGTATGTGACTATATGTTAGAATAAGCATATGGTATTGCTTATTTAGTCTTTGAATGGATCTAGCATGCTTATATTATTTTCGAACCATAGAACATGTTCAAAATAATTTTTCAAGATATTAAAAATGCATATGTGATGACCGATTATTTCTTGAACATTTTAATGTTGGATTATTGATCTATGATATGATTTAAGACTATGGTATGTTAATTAAAATTTTTGGAAAACCCTAGCTATTTATTTCATGAATGCCGTGAGCTTCTCAAATAAATACCTTGGTGTATAATTTTATTTTAATCATATAATGACATATAAATGCTTTAATGTATTGATTATATGTTATATGATTTAATTAGAATTTTTGAAAACCATATGTTTAAATTTTAATTAATACCGTGAGCATTTGGGAAATACATGTAATGGTGTTTTAATGCTTTAGTATATTGTTTATACATTGTGTGAATTAATTAGAATTTTTAGAAATCAAATGCTATTTTAAATCAAATAAGCCGTGAGCTTATTGCTCTTGAAGGTGATGATTTAATTAGTTTTGATAAATATTATGATGTTATATTACTATACTATAGTATATAGACATAGTATATAATTGTTGGAATTTTTGAAAACCAAATACTAAATAAAATCGAAAAAGCCGAGAGCTTGCAAAGCTCATATGGTGACGATTTAAATTAGTTTGGTTGATGTTATGATGTTACAATGTTATAATATAATGTTTATTGATGTTGGAATGTCACGGCCCCACTCAGGATGACCCGGAGTGAGCGGACTATTATTAGGAATATAGAACTTAAGATTAAACATACACTTATACAATTTAATTCAAAAGGGCTTAACTAATAGATCCAAAGGATATAATGATCCGAAAGACTTCATAGTTCACTTTGTTATAGTGTTCAACATGAAAAATAAAACAGTTCGAGTTTTTCAATGGAAGGGTGTGAGTACATATATGACGATATGTATTCAAGGTTATCCATTTCTAACGAACGCCGAGGACACATGGCTTTCTCAACATTTCTCCATCATCACGACCAAGCTCAACTCGCACATTTAAAACAAACATGCGGGGCTAAGTACAAAATTTGTACCAGTGGACTTATGCCGAAACATTTCATTTTCGCTTAATTACTCGCTAATATAGTGGTAAGACACAGGGTTTTATTTGAAAATGCCTTGGCTTACTAAAATATTTTCACGAGTTTATAAAAGTTGCTCGCGGCGTTTTCTTGGTGTACGTGATCCATATCCCTTATTATCATGTCATCATATTATCATAGTCGAAAGTCGTGAAGGAGGCCTCCTTCTACGACCCGTGACCGCCGTGAATTGTCTCTTACAAAGACACAAACCATCGGTGTACACGTTAATCCTAGCTGTATAAGCCTTCCCAAGATAGGATCCGATATCGATTTTCATTCATAAGTTGGGAATAACCCATTAACATCACATCATACATGGATAGATACAACATACAAAACGTAAACATTTTGGCGGTAATCATTTAAAAATTTTAGCATTAGTTGAAAATCACCGTAAACAAGGGCGAGCTTGAAAAGAGCGATAAAGTCGCTCCATTTTGGTAATAAAGCCCACCGAAATTATTGTTCGCCTTTATCGCTTTTCCTTACTCGTCAACGTCCAGCTGGTGCGTCAGCGTCCACACCTTTATATAAAAAGGATGCTTTAGTACGTCGGTTTCGTAATTCGAGACTTATTAAGTCTTATAAGATAACTCGATATTTCATATCGACGCGAATTGAATTCCTTAATGAATTTAATTGCTTCTCGATCAGCATCAAATTAACATTTCTCTTTCTTCGAGAGAAACGAGATATGTGTTATAAATGACCAATTTACCCCTCTTAGTAAATGGTCCAACGTTTTCTCACGTTTTTCGATTTCATGACTTTAAACATGAAATCTTTTCATATTAACGTGATATCATTAGTAAATGATACGCTTTACGCCGTATTTATGTATTTATCGAACGTCTTTCAGACGTTGATGTCAAAAGTCAATAATTTTGACTTTTCTTAGAATTTAATTACTAAGCCTTATTTTAATATTAAATCTTTGAAAATAAATTTTCAATTGATTTCTTTTATAAACTGTTTTAATATGTTTAAAAATAATTTTAAACATATAATTCATTATAAAAGAATTTAAGGATTCAAAATCCTTATTTCTATTCTTTTAAAATAGCTCACTATTTTAATTTTTGCCAATCTATTATTTTCGAAAATTATCCAATAATTTCCAAATATGTCTAAAATATTATTAGACATATAATTTACTAACAAAATTGATTTAAAAGGATTTAAAATCCTTAAAATCTTTAAACAGCTTCGTAATTACATTAATTTACCAAACAATGTCCAAAATTTTTCTAATATTATATAGTGTATTAAAATACACTATGGTCATTAATATGTCATAATATCACTCAACCATTGTTCAATCATCACTTTAATATTAATACTAGGTCTCGACATTTATAAATAAATGCTTAATAATTTTGCTAAAATTCTAATAAATTAATATAAGGTCCAAACATTAGTCCATGACATATGTATGTCATATAAGTCATGATATAACATTTATATACCCTATAAATGGTATATAAGCTTTCGGCTGTTTCACTAAGTACATCAAACAATTTTTATAAAATTTTCAAACAATTATAATATGCTTATACATAATAGTGTAACAATATAACATCATAAAATGCATCAAAGACCTCTTGAATCATCACCATTTTTGAGTATATACTCACGGCTTATTTGATTTCAAGGAGTAATTGTTTTGTAAAATTTCAATAAAATCATAAGATGTTTAATTCATATTCTAGATCACTAAAACACTATTGCATGTTATAAATTAAAATCACACATTAACATATACTAATGCACACCTCACGGTTCCTTTGAAAAAATAGATAGGATTTTTCTAAAATTCCAAGCAATTGGCTATAGATTCACATGGTATCATAGATCAATTATATGAAATTGCATGTCATGAAATAAATTCACATTAATATATAAATATATACATGTTCGACTTTTTTGAAAAAATAGCATAGGTTATTCCAAAATGCCAAATAAATTTCCATGTACTCTCAATACTTCATGAATCAATAATATCATATTGCATGTATCAAATAAAATCATACATTCACCCATTTTTCCTTATGCTTTCGGTTTCACTAAGAACATTGGTATAGATTTTTTGTAATTTTCAATTAAATATCATGGACACATATAACATTATAAAGTACAATTTCATGCTCCAATATTACCCCAAAGCTCTCGGCTCCTTTCAAACAATTTTATACATTTTGAATAAATTTTAAAATATGATCCAAGCTTCAAAACATGTTACAAAATCATAGAACTTAATATAGCTATAGGTTCGAAAATTTTGGGACTAAAACATACATGCAATACATTTTGAAAACAAGAACACCTATCTACATACTTCTCATCATTTACATACATGCAATAGCAAAATATCACCAACTATGATCATCTATATCACATGCAAAGAACTAGACATATCCTTCGAAATTTTTGAATAAAATCGAAGACCATAGGTGTTTTGTTTCAAATCCTACCTTGGATGTATGGTTTAATGGAACAATGTCCAAGGTTCTACACTTGATATGGAAGAAAGGAAGGAATTGAAGCTTGGCTATGGGAGAGGGAGAGCTCTCGGCTATGGCTGTTTTGAGAGAGAGAAGAGAGAGTTTTTTGAGTGTTGGAGAGAGAAAGGAGGTGATGAGTGTTGGGTGTTTAAGTGAGGAATGAGAAATAAAAAACTGAAGCCAACCCCCTATACACTCTCACTCGGCCCTCTCCCCAATGCAAATACAAGACCCTTCACATTATATTATTATTCTATGTAGATAGTGGAACTTAATCATTGTGTACTTACACACAATCTTCTTGAAACTAGCTACAACATATCATTAGTGGAAGATTTGGTGAAGCAAAAATCTGAATATATATATATACATGCAAATGTGAGTTAAAAGAAACAATTAAGATTTATATTCCTATATGTAGCTCTCGCCATTTGGCCAAACTATAGGTAAAATTCTATGTCATGCTAATTATAGATATATAAATCATAATATATGATTTAGATGATATTTAATATCATAGGTTAATTAAATAGTATAAAGGAAGAAGATAATTCAATTTAGGCACAACATAAATGGCTATCGGCCATTTAATTAATTCATAGGTTAAAATTTTTATTTCATGACATTAATAGGTATATACACTTTGGTATATAAATTATATGATAATTATATCATAGGATAATTAGGAAGAGCATTTAATTTCGAAGAAACCCTAATTTCTAATAATTAGGTTTTCAAATCGCTTTTGATATAAAAATTAATTCAAATGTTCAAGCATTAATAAAATGCTTATTAGTACTTTAATATCATAAAATACCATAAGAAATAATTTCCTAAAGTTTCTTGATCATTAAAACCATCGCTCATCTTATCTCTAAACGCTGACGTTTGAAAACGCCTCAAACGCCACGATCGACTCATCTTTAAAATGGTCGTAAATACTGTAATCTCATTATAAAATATTCCATTCACAATGGAATATAATTCCAAGCTTGATTGCTTAAGAAAAGTCGTGACATTTCAACAGTCGATATGCATTCGACGTTAAAAATGTACTGCCGATAAAAGTTAAAACATTCGATTTCTGTCATTCACTAACTTCGAGTGAGTGTGTAACAGGAAATTATTCCTTGTAAACAATTGAAATCATACTTGATTTCATATGTGATTTGATTTCACGGCAAAATTTTATTTTACGGGTTTTAAAGACCGTAATTAGGCTTTTAAAACTGCGGGTTATTACATCCTACCCCCCTTAAAAGAAATTTCGTCCCGAAATTTGTATACCTTACGTAATAAACCGGGTATTGTTCCTTTCTCGTATCCTCTAGCTCCCACGTAGCTTCTTCTTGCCGTGATGATTCCACAAGATTGACCAAAGTGAAATTGATTTGTTCCTCAGTTGTTGAACTTTATGGTCTAGTATTGCGATAGGCTCTTCTTCATAACTCATGTCTGGATTTAGAACTACGTTGTTTTGACGGATCACGTGTTTTGGATCGTACACATATTTCCTTAGTTGAGATACGTGAAAAACATTATGCACATTTCCCAAGTTGGGCGGGAGAGCCAACTTATAGGCTACTGAGCCTATTCTTTCTAGGATCTCGTATGGTCCTATGTAGCGGGGTCTTAGTTTTCCTTTCACACCAAATCTGGTGATCCCCTTCGATGGAGAGACTTTGAGAAATACTTTGTCTCCAACTTCGAAATGCAGCTCCGATCTACGCGTATCAGCGTAGGATTTCTGTCTATCTTGAGCTTCCTTGATTCTTTGCCTAATCCGTCGGACGATTTCAATCATTTCATTTATCACTTCTGGCCCTACTATTTTCCTTTCACCTACTTCATCCCAATAAAGTGGTGATCTACATTTCTTGCCATACAAAGCTTCATATGGGGCCATATCAATCGTCGCTTGATAACTATTATTATAGGCAAACTCAATAAGAGGTAGAATGTCTTCCCATTTAGTACCTCGATCTAGTACTACTGTTCTCAAGATATCTTCCGAGTTTGATTGTCCTTTCATTGCCCATCGCTTTGTGGGTGAAATGTCAGATTGAAGTTTAACTTTGTTCCCAACTCTTTTGTAGGCTCATCCAAAATTTCGATGTAAACTTGGAGTCTCTATCGATGTAATGGATTTTGGTACTCCATGTAGTCGATCACTTCTTTTACGTATATCCGGGCTAGTCTATCACCCATATGTATTTTGAATTGGTAAGAAGTGAGCGACTTGGTGAGTCTATCTACTATTACCCATATAGTAGTGTTTCCTTTTCGAGACTTGGGTAAATCAGAACTAAATCCATCGTTATTTCGTCCCATTTCCATTCGGTATACCCAACGGTTGTAACTTCCCATAGGACGCTGGTGTAAAGCTTTTACCGTGGCAAACAAGGCAACGTTCTCTGAAAGAAGCTATGTCTCGCTTCATGCCTTCCCACCGTAATTTCTCTTTTAGGTCTTGGTACATCTTCGCATCGCTCGGATGGGCGGTATAAGGTGTATCATGAGCCTCACTCATTATGTTGTTCAATCTCAAGATCATCGTGAACATATATTCTTCCTTTGAACATTAAAGCATTATCTGATGCTTCCTGGAAATTTTCCAATTCGCCAGTTCTCACTCTTTCTCTTATCTTTTCCAACTTTTCCTCAATCCTTTGTCTCTCAATGATCCTTTTTCTTAGATCGGGTGTCATGGTGAGTGTAGCAATACAATTCTTGATCGTCTCTGGCTGTTTAATCAATTCAATTCTTAATTTGCTGAATTCCTCGACAAGTTTATCTTCTCGTGTCAGGAGATATCCCAAATGAGTTTGATTTTTACGACTCAAGGCGTCAGCTACTACATTTGCTTTACCTGGGTGATAGTTAATACCGCAGTCGTAGTCTTTTACTAGTTCGAGCCATCTTCTTTGCCTCATGTTTAGATCTCTTTGCTCGAAAAAATATTTCAAACTCTTATGATCTGTATAAATTTCGCATCTCACTCCATAGAGATGGTGTCTCCATATTTTCAGTGCATGAACCACTGCAGCTAACTCTAAATCGTGTGTTGGGTAGTTTAGCTCATGTGGTCTAAGTTGTCGTGATGCGTACGCTATTACTTTTCCTTCTTGCATCAAAACGCATCCTAATCCATTCTTCGAGGCGTCAGTATAAACCACATATTCCTTATTTGATTCTCGGATCGCTAACACCGGTGCACTTGTTAACCTTTCCTCGAGTTCTTGAAAACTCGCCTCATTCCCACCCAAGTGTATTTAACTCCTTTCAAGTAATTGGGTCATTGGTCTTGCTATTTTGGAGAATCCTCAATGAATCTCCTATAATAACCACTAACCCTAGAAAACTCCTGATCTCATTCTGAGTTCGCGGTGATTTCCATTCTTGCACTGCTTCCACTTTGGCTGGATCCACTTTGATTCCATCTGCAGACACGATGTGTCCTAGGAACATTACTTCCTTTAGCCAAAATTCGCATTTGCTGAACTTAGCAAACAATCTTTCATTCCTCAGAGTTTGTAACACCATTCTTAGATGTTCCTTATGGTCTTCCTCATTTTTCGAATAGATGAGAATGTCATCTATGAAAACTAATACAAACTTGTCTAAGTACGGATGAAACACTCGGTTCATGAGGTCCATAAACACCGCTGGTGCATTAGTTAATCCGAATGGCATAACTACAAATTCATAATGGCCATATCTTGTTCGGAATGCAGTTTTAGCTATGTCTTCAGGTCGTACCTTGAGTTGATGGTATCCTGACTTAAGATCAATTTTTGAAAATATGCCTGCTCCTCTCAGTTGATCAAACAAATCGTCGATTCTTGGTAAAGGATATTTGTTCTTAAGCGTCATCTTGTTCAGCTCTCGATAGTCTATACACATCCTTAAGGATCCATCCTTTTTCTTAACGAACAATACAGGCGCTCCCCAAGGCGAAACACTAGGTCTAATGAAACCTAGGTCCAACAATTCTTGGATTTGGATTTTCAGTTCTTCCAATTCCTTTGGAGCCATTCTGTAGGGTGCCTTTGATACTGGAGCCGATCCTGGTTCCAAATCAATGGTAAATTCCAACTGTCTATCAGGAGGTAATCCTGGTAGATCCTTTGGAAATACATCTGAAAATTCCTTAACAATTTCAATATCTTCTATCTTCAGTTCCGGCTTTTCTTCTCCGTTCAGGTAAACGAGGAAAGCATGGTATCCTTTCTTATTCATCATGTTTCTTGCCTTCAATGCGGACACAATTGGGACTCTCTTTCCCATGCTGATTCCATGGAAATGCGTTGCTTCTTGCCCAGGAAAGTGAAATGATATTTTCCTTTCATTGCAAAGAATCGTGGAGTGGTTTGCAGCTAACCAGTCCATTCCTAGGATTATATCTACGTCACCCATGATCATTATGTTCAAATTATTTGCTAGAACCCTTAGTGATCCTAAGTTCAACTCTAGGTTCGAGCAAAAATGTGTGACAGTCATAATTCCTCCTATAGGTGATGAGATTCTCATATCCTGATTTGCTTTTATTGCACTAAGTCCCAGCAGATCTACGCATGATTTTGCTATGAAAGAGTGCGAAGCACCCGTCGAACAATACTATAACGCATGTTGAGAAGGATTCCCATACACCGCGAGTTTCCTCGGTCCCGTTCGTTTTGTTGCTTGCAAAGCATACGCCTAGCTTGGGGTAGCTGCGGTGACGTGGTGCTTGCCTTTCTTTGGGTCTGTTCGTTGTCCGCAGGCCTTTGTCACCGACGCTGCCGTTGTGGTTGTTGTCTTCGTTCTTGAGGTGGTCGCCACCGCTGTTGTGGTATTTGTTGTTGTATTGCTGCTGCATTGTTGTGGAGGTTGTTGCCATTGTTGCGGCCGCGATTCTTTCGTTGAGGTTGGGGCTGAAATTGATAGCCCTCGGTTGGACATTACCGGGTTGGTTCGGCCTTACAATTGTTTCTCGAACGTATCCCGGACGAAGTTTGCGTAATGTCCTCTCATACCGCACCTGAAACAGCTTCCATTGCCCGCCATGCACATTCCCGTGTGCATCTTTCGGCATTTTGGGCACGGAAGAGCCCTTCGCTGCTCTTGTGGTCCCCTGGTTGAAGGAATAAAGGTTGGCTTCCTCCATCCTTGTGGATTTGCTGAGTTCCCCTGCCACTGCTGTTTGTTACCTTTGTTTTCAAAGCTTCCTCTGCTACTATTACCAAAACTAGCATCCCACTTTCTCTTTCCTCTGGTCCATGGTATTCTCGCATCTGGATGATCCCGACTTATCATCGGCATTGCTGCCTCAATGTCCAAAGCCCGTGTAAGAGCCTCAGTATAAGTCATGTCTCCAAGACCAATGAGAGACATTCTTATTTCGCCTTAACCTGGATCTAAATTTCTCGGCCATCTTTAAACCGTGTCCACTTGATCCAAAGGCATATCTAGACATTTCGCGAGAAGTGCGATCGTAATCGCCATCGACATCTTTTCCTGTTTTAACAAGAAGAATTCGTGTTCCTTCTTTTTCTTGTAACTCTTGATACATACTTATCATACACTTCTCTTTAAAATCTTCCCAAGTCAATTCTTCCATCCGCCTGCCAGTGAAAGTTTTCTTCCGGCCTCCCACCGTAAATCAAGAGCCCATTTAACTGGAAGGCTACACACGATAGTCTTTCTTGTGTTGTGCACCTTAGAAAAGTGAAAATTCTCTCGATGGTTCTCATCCACTGTTCAGCATCCTCCGGACTACCTTTCCCATTGAAAGTTGGAGGGTTTTGTCTTAAAAACAATTCCTCTATCCTGCGGTCAGGTTGAGGTGGAGGTGGTTGAGGTACAGCTTGTTCCTCCTGTTCCGGAGTTCTACCTCGTCTCCTAGGTCTGCCTCTGCCTCTTACTTCTCGTTCGGGGTCTTGTCTAGGAGGCATTCTGTTGTGTAAAATATATCATTAGTATCATGTATCATTTTTATAACTTGAATATGTAAAATTTCATCTCTTTGCCTTTTTAGAAATGATAACTTAAATAAAACATTTCATTCTTGTCATACATAAATTTGTTGCAAAAGCCTTCTTGAATCACACATACATACAATTGCAACAGCACTATAGATAACGTACTTTGCAAACACAAGTCCTTACATCCAAGATTACTTACATACTTGCTTCCAAAATGTTTCAAAAGGAGAAGACCATACACATATCGGCCTTAAGGCTTTACAAAATTTCAAGTCCAACACACAACGGCTTTATAGCCTTACAAAAATTCCGTTTTCCCCACTGTTCAAGTTTTTCAAAAGCATAAATAAAACATACATAAAATAGATAACATAATCCTTCAAACTTTACATCAACATCACTAGCTACATCAACTCCTAGAATCTTCCTCATCTTCTTCCTGATCCTCTTCTCCTCGCTCGAGTCATCAACCCGCCATATGCTCTAGAGGTCCAGCTCCATTACTCTCTACCATCGGGATGTCGCGCGGGACCATAATCCACACGAATCGGGTCAGAATCGCCGTGGATGGGATTATACCCATCAAGAGTGCTGTCACACTAATCCGTCTTGTCTCGACGGAAACTCGACCGGTGGTAGGGGTGCGCCATCGGTGGTAAAGGCGGTAGTGGTGGGCGACCGGATGTCCGAAAATCGAGGTGGGAAGACAGGGCTCCCAATGCTCTGTGCTGGCTGCTCCGTCTGCTGAACAAGTGCGCCTCATCGATCCGATATCGAGGAACCACCAGATCGACTACCCGGGACCTCGGTGTCTGACCACTCGGGTGACTCGTCACGCCAAGTATATTCCCGTGGAGGGAGATAAGGTCCTCTCGACGCTGCGCCATAGATGCTATATACGTACGTCAGGTGGCTAATGAACCGGATAGATCACCTATCAAGTCATATCCTCCAGCTTACACGGTAAATGTAATCTCCGACACCTCACGAGCATAATCTTCCCAATCACATGGAAGTATAGTAAGAAGGCGCTTAATGCCGTCGTAGTCCGTCACGCCATAAACTCTCGCATTCCTCCACGCCTAAAATAGTACATTAAAACTCTCCTAGATCCTCAAGACACATCCAAATTTCCCGGTGATCGAATAGTCTCTTCAGGGGTCGGGTTAGGTCCTACCCTCCTCCTCGCAATATAACGCATCTCCTCCATCTGTCACGATCAAAAACTAACTGTTAGACACTACTAATACCTAATAGCAAATAGGGTAGCTTAATACTTCGGTTAATCAACTAGGATATACTATTCAACCTATAACCAAACATTCTTAACCCATCTAGTAAACAAAACTCCTATTGCTATGTTAAGCTACACGAGGTATTATAGGTTCCTCTGTTCTACCTAAAACTCAAGCTGGACTTTACCCAGACTCTACTGTATTTGGGAGCTGGAAAAAGAGATTCTGTCCTTCATAACAAATGAAGTTCAGAATGTTAGGAATACGCAGGCGAAAACCATGCGTAAAACGGAGTCTTATCAAGAGAGTATGGTTAAAACAAATTTACTGCGGTGCAGAAAATTTTCGCGATTATGGCAACGCGTTCGAGAAGGTGCCAATAATGACATCATACGCGCTATGGCTGCTGCCGACTTAGTATGATTATTACGCCCACGTCTTCAAATTGAAGCTTACCGCTCGAAATCTCGGTCTTTAGTCACGCAGTTGAAATTATGGTTATGATCGCCACTTTGACCGTGATAAGCATCCACCTTCTTCATTCTTCGTAGTCAATGTCGCTCCCGATCATCTTTACGCTCCACTTTCGCCGCTCGTAATTCAAATTAAAACACATTCATGCTTCCTATCATTCTTTTTTTTTTTTTTTTTTTTTCTTTCATTATGTGAACATACTTCCTATATCGCCTACGCTCTTCTCCAAAGCATAGCATACTTTATTATCAACATAGATTTCATAACTCATAAGCATAACATCCAAATCACCTCATTCTTCGTTCATACATAACTGTACATATCATTTTGTTTTCATACACTCATCTTAAATCATCATGATTCATTTCAAACATACATTTCAACTTAACCACTTCATATCATTGCTATCAACTTTCAAAATTTAAGACTTTTGAAAATTTTTCATTCAATACTCATCATTTCAATTATCACCACATCACAACTTTCCTTTTCCTTTTTCTTCAAAAATCTTTTCAAATTTGATCATCATATAAAAATTTTTGTTTCATAAACTCAAATGAAACTAGTTACCTTTTTCCCGTTGAGCTCGATGTGATGAAGCGTTGAGAATAGCCAGTAGATTTTCTAGAAGTCTAGTGACTCAATTCTAGACTTAGTTTAGAAAGAAATGGGATTTCATAGAGCAACCGCTCTGATACCACTCTGTCACGGCCCCACTCAGGATGACCCGGAGTGAGCGGACTATTATTAGGAATATAGAACTTAAGATTAAACATACACTTATACAATTTAATTCAAAAGGGCTTAACTAACAGATCCAAAGGATATAATGATCTGAAAGACTTCATAGTTCACTTTGTTATAGTGTTCAACATGAAAAATAAAACAGTTCGGAGTTTTTCAGCGGAAAGGGTGTGAGTACATATATGACGATATGTATTCAAGGTTATCCATTTCTAACGAACGTCGAGGACACATGGCTTTCTCAACATTTCTCCATCATCACGACCAAGCTCAACTCGCACATTTAAAACAAACATGCGGGGCTAAGTACAAAATTTGTACCCGGTGGACTTATGCCGAAAACATTTCATTTTCGCTTAATTACTCGCTAATATAGTGGTAAGACATAGGGTTTTATTTGAAAATGCCTTGTGCTTACTAAAATATTTTCACGAGTTTATAAAAGTTGCTTGCCGGCGTTTTCTTGGTGTACGTGATCCATATCCCTTATTATCATGTCATCATATTATCATAGTCGAAAGTCGTGAAGGAGGCCTCCTCTACGACCCCGTGACCGGCCGTGAATTTTCCTTACAAAGACACAAATACCATCAGTGTACACGTTAATCCTAGCCATAAGCCTTCCGGCATAGGATCCGATATCGATTTTCATTCATAAGTTGGGAATAACCCATTAACATCACATCATACATGGATAGGATACAACATACAAAACGTAAACATTTTGGCAGGTAATCATTTAAAAATTTTAGCATTAGTTGAAAAGTACTGTAAACAAGGACAGTTGAAAAGAGCAGTAAAGTCGTTCCATTTTGGTAATAAAGCCCACCTGGAAATTATTGTTCGTCTTTATCGTTTTCCTTACTCGTCAACGTCCAGCTGGTGCGTCAGCGTCCACACCTTTATATAAAAAGGATGCTTTAGTACGTCGGTTACGTAATTCGAGACTTATCAAGTCTTATAAGATAACTCGATATTTCATATCGACGCGAATTGAATTCCTTAATGAATTTAATTCGTTTCTCGATCACAGCACCAAATTAACATTTCTCCTTCTTCGAGAGAAAGAGATATGTGTTATAAATGACCAATTTACCCTCTTAGTAAATGGTTCAACGTTTTCTCGCGTTTTTCGATTTCATGACTTTAAACATGAAATCTTTTCATATTAACGTGATATCATTAGTAAATGATACGCTTTACGCGTATTTGCGTGTTTATCGAACGCCTTTAAGCGTTGATGTCAAAAGTCAATAATTTTGACTTTTCTTAGTAATTTAATTACTAAGCCTTATTTTAATATTAAATCTTTTGAAAATAAATTTTCAATTGATTTCTTTTATAAACTGTTTTAATATGTTTAAAAATAATTTTAAACATATAATTCATTATAAAAGAATTTAAGGATTCAAAACCTTATTTCTATTCTTTTAAAATAGCTCACGCTATTTTAATTTTGCCAATCTATTATTTTCGAAAATTATCCAATAATTTCCAAATATGTCTAAAATATTATTAGACATATAATTTACTAACAAAATTGATTTAAAAGGATTTAAAAATCCTTAAAAATCTTTAAACAGTTTCGGTAATTACATTAATTTACCAAACAATGTCCAAAATTTTTCTAATATTATATAGTGTATTAAAATACACTATGGTCATTAATATGTCATAATATCACTCAACCATTGTTCAATCATCACTTTAATATTAATACTAGGTCTCGGCATTTATAAATAAATGCTTAATAATTTTGCTAAAATTCTAATAAATTAATATAAGGTCCAAACATTAGTCCATGACATATGTATGTCATATAAGTCATGATATAACATTTATATACCCTATAAATGGTATATAAGCTTTCGGCTGTTTCACTAAGTACATCAAACAATTTTTATAAAATTTTCAAACAATTATAATATGCTTATACATAATAGTGTAACAATATAACATCATAAATGCATCAAAGACCTCTTGAATCATCACCATTTTGAGTATATACTCACGGCTTATTTGATTTCAAGGAGTAATTGTTTTGTAAAATTTCAATAAAATCATAAGATGTTTAATTCATATTCTAGATCACTAAAACACTATTGCATGTTATAAATTAAAATCACACATTAACATATACTAATGCACACCTCACTTGTTCCTTTGAAAAAATAGATAGGATTTTTCTAAAATTCCAAGCAATTGGCTATAGATTCACATGGTATCATAGATCAATTATATGAAATTGCATGTCATGAAATAAATTCACACATTAATATATAAATATATACATGTTCGACTTTTTTGAAAAAATAGCATAGGTTATTCCAAAATGCCAAATAAATTTCCATGTACTCAATACTTCATGAATCAATAATATCATATTGCATGTATCAAATAAAAATCATACATTCACCCATTTTTTCCTTATGCTTTCGGTTTCACTAAGAACATTGGTATAGATTTTTTGTAATTTTCAATTAAATATCATGGACACATATAACATTATAAAGTACAATTTCATGCTCAATATTACCCCAAAGCTCTCGGCTCCTTTCAAACAATTTTATACATTTTGAATAAATTTTAAAATATGATCCAAGCTTCAAAACATGTTACAAAATCATAGAACCTAATATAGCTATAGGTTCGAAAATTTTTGGGACTAAAACATACATGCAATACATTTTGAAAACAAGAACACCTATCTACATACTTCTCATCATTTACATACATGCAATAGCAAAATATCACCAACTATGATCATCTATATCACATGCAAAGAACTAGACATATCCTTCGAAATTTTTGAATAAAATCGAAGACCATAGGTGTTTTGTTTCAAATCCTACCTTGGATGTATGGTTTAATGGAACAATGTCCAAGGTTCTACACTTGATATGGAAGAAAGGAAGGAATTGAAGCTTGGCTATGGGAGAGGGAGAGCTCTCGGCTATGGCTGTTTTGAGAGAGAGAAGAGAGAGTTTTTTGAGTGTTGGAGAGAGAGAAAGGGAGGTGATGAGTGTTGGGTGTTTAAGTGAGGAATGAGAAATAAAAAAAACTGAAGCCAACCCCCCCCCTATACACTCTCACTCTCGGCCCTCTCCCCCAATGCAAATACAAGACCCTTCACATTATATTATTATTCTATGTAGATAGTGGGAACTTAATCATTGTGTACTTACACACAATCTTCTTGAAACTAGCTACAACATATCATTAGTGGAAGATTTGGTGAAGCAAAAATCTGAATATATATATATACATGCAAATGTGAGTTAAAAGAAACAATTAAGATTTATATTCCTATATGTGTAGCTCTCGGCCATTTGGCCAAACTATAGGGTAAAATTCCTATGTCATGCTAATTATAGATATATAAATCATAATATATGATTTAGATGATATTTAATATCATAGGTTAATTAAATAGTATAAAGGAAGAAGATAATTCAATTTGTGCACAACATAAATGGCTATCGGCCATTTAATTAATTCATAGGTTAAAATTTTTATTTCATGACATTAATAGGTATATACACTTTGGTATATAAATTATATGATAATTATATCATAGGATAATTAGGAAGAGCATTTAATTTCGAAAGAAACCCTAATTTCGAATAATTAGGGTTTTCGAAATCAGTTTTGATATAAAAATTAATTCAAATGTTCAAGCATTAATAAAATGCTTATTAGTACTTTAATATCATAAAAATACCATAAGAAATAATTTCCTAAAGTTTCTTGATCATTAAAACCATCGTTCATCTTATCTCTAAACGTTGACGTTTGAAAACGTCTCAAAACGCTACGTATCGACTCATCTTTAAAAATGGTCGTAAATACTCGTAATCTCATTATAAAAATATTCCATTCACAATGGAATATAATTCCAAGCTTGATTGCTTAAGAAAAGTCGTGACATTTCAACAGTCGATATGCATTCGACGTTAAAAATGTACTGCCGATAAAAGTTAAAACATTCGATTTCTGTCATTCACTAACTTCGAGTGAGTGTGTAACAGGAAATTATTCCTTGTAAACAATTGAAATCATACTTGATTTCATATGTGATTTGATTTCACGGCAAAATTTTATTTTACGGGTTTTAAAGACCGTAATTAGGCTTTTAAAACTGCGGGTTATTACATGGAATTTATTTAGAATTTTTAGAAATTGTTTGCTATTTATTTGGTAATTATCTTATTATTACCGTGAATATTGTTACATATTGTGAAATAAATAGTTATGATGAACTATGGGTTATATAAATATTATATCTCGATGTTGGGATGTTATAATAAGTATATATCAATTTTGGGAATTTTGGATGATTATTCCCTATTATTTGAATTACCGAAAATATATATATGTATATATATATAAATAAATAGCAACAGATTATATGAATTTCATAAATTCATATTCGGACCATAGTGTATAATAGTGCACTATATTAATTTAGAAAAAATTTCAAAGGTCATTTGATATTTTTAAGTTAATTATCGGAATTATCGATAATTAATAAGGATTTTAAAATCCTTTTTAAAACAGTTTATTAATGAAAATTTACTAAAATAATATTCTGGACAGTTTTTAAATGTTACAAAATTTTATAAACATAGATTGCTATGTTTGAGACGAACGTTCATTTTATAACGTTTTAAAAACCAAAATACGCTTTTTATTTATAAAAAGGGTTATTAAAAATGCGAAAATAATTATAAGTCCTTGATTTACAAGATAAATCGAACAATAGGACTTTACGTTTTCAAATCGATCAAATTCGATTTATAAAACAAAATAGTAAGAAGTTACTATTTTTAAGGGTCAAAATCGTTGACTTTGTTGATCAATGTTGACTTCGTTGACTTTTTAAGTCAAACGTACGATTATACGTTTATAAATACGTCAGTACGCGTAAGATATACTAATTGAGTACGATACCTCATTAGTAAGAAAAGATTTCACAAATGAAATCCATATATCGAAAAACGTACTTATACGTTGAAAGTATCTCGAAGAACGAGAACAAGTCAATCGTATACGTGTTAGAGACGTATTGAATTCACTAAGGAATTCAGTCTACATCGATATGAAATATCGAAGTTTATCTTAGTTTTCGAAAGTCTCGAAAGACTTGAGCGACGTACTAAAGCCTCGCTTTTTAGAGGTGTGGACGCAAACGCAGCGACGGGATTTTGACGAACGAACAAACCTAGGACTTTTACAACGAACCATAGTCCAGGTGGGCTTCCCTTTCTTATCTCAAAAATGGGCTTCTTATCTTCAAAATATGACTTTCTCATCATACCAAATGAATTTATTTACACACTTATACTACAACCGCTTATCAAATGTTTCTTGCATTACACCGCCAAAAATATTTCGCTTTGTATGGATCCTATCTGTTATGCCGGGTAGGGTTGTGGAGATGGTTGGAACTATTATATCATTTGTTGTGGTAGCGCCCAACCTTTTAATGTCGGGTCTGTGTTGATGATAAATGCCCGCTAGGATTGGCGTGAAGGTTGGAACTATACTGTTGTGTTAACATATGCTTGCAGAGTGACTGCAGGTCAGACGGGATTACGGCGGTCACGGCGTCGTAGATGGGAGGCCTCCTCTCGACGATTATTATTTATTATTATTATGTATTGTGACTATGAGATACGGACCATACACACCAAGAAAATGCTCGGCCGAGCTATGTTTACGAACTTAAAATGATTTGGTAAGCACAAGGCATTTTAACTAAAACCCTTGTGACTTACCCGATATTGGCAGCGTAATCCAAATCTATCAAA
Organism: Salvia rosmarinus; assembly: GCA_036937905.1. NCBI lineage: Eukaryota > Viridiplantae > Streptophyta > Magnoliopsida > Lamiales > Lamiaceae > Salvia > Salvia rosmarinus. The sequence goes on from JAODLM010000188.1 coordinate 92,973, forward strand.
TGTTTTCGGCATGAGTCCACTAAGTGCAATTTCTTGTACTTAGCCCTGCATATTTGTTTTAAATGTGCGGTTGAGCTCGATAGTGATGATGGGGAAAGTGTTGAGGAGTCCAAAGTCCTTGATCGATTTACTTGAATTTGTGGTTTATACCTTGAATGCATATCGTCATATATGTATTCACACACTTTCCGCCGCTACACTCAACTCCCTTATTTACGCTTTATGTTTTAAACTATTGAGGCCCATCGGATCGTGCCAAGTTTTGGGGTCCATGGCTAAACCTTTCAAAACAATATAACATCATCTCGTATTCGCTCAAGCATGTTAGCTTATTGTTACGCTTCTCCATTTTATTCATGTAACCCCAAAGTACTACTCCTAGTACTAGTCGCCTCCAACCGGTTGGTCCGGAATGGGTCGTGACGAGCGATCACGGCGTCGTAGATGGAGGCCTCCTCTCGACGCTTATCATTTATTATTATTATGTATTGTGACCGAGATACGGACCATACACACCAAGAAAATGCTTGGCCAAGCTACTTTTATGACAGAATGATTTTAGTAAGCACAAGGCCTTTTAACTAAAACCCTTGTGACTTACTCGACATTAGCAACAGAATTGAATATTATCAAATGTTTTGGCATGAGTCCACCGAGTGCATTCTTGTACTCACCGCATGTTTGTTTTAAATGTGCGAGTTGAGCGATGATGGATGGAGCGGTGTTGAGCAATAGGAATATTATCACGAAAAGTTTATACCTTGATAGTATATCGTCATATGTACATATCACATGTTTTCCATTGCAAGAACTTAAGTTATGTACTAAAATCCAAGAACATGCTTGTCATATGAATTACGGCTTTTGTTAAGGAGAATTCCCCTGTTTAATTATACCTGTTTAGAGTTACAATCCCTTCTAAATCCTACTTAGGATTTAGGGGATGTGACAGAGTGGTATCAGAGCGGTTCGCTCTTGAACCCAAAATCTCCTTTAAGATTAAGTCTAGATTGAGTCATTAGACTTCTAAAGGTTAACTGACAATGCTCAACACTCCATCACATCAAGCTCAACCGAAATGAGGTAAATGATTCTTTTTCCAAAGTTTTGAAAATTTCCCTGGCCAGATGAATGTTTATGAAATGATTTTTATTCAAATAAAATGAAAAGATTGAAAGTGAAAAAGGATGAAAATGATTTTTTTTCAAAAAGAGATTCCCACAATATGCAGGTATGGGATGCATATTTATGAAAGCTCAAAGATTCCCACAATATGCGGTATGGGACCCATATTTAAGGAAACTTAAAGGATTTGATTTATGATAGACAAATGATTTTCTCGGTTTTGAAATCGAAAAGTTTGAAGTGAAGGATGATTGAAATGATCTTTCAAAAGAAATGAAAGCTATGAGAAAGGTTGAGAATGAATGTTATGACAAATGATTTGTCGAGAAAGTTATAAAAAGAAGGAAGATAAAAGGGAGATGATGACAATGATGTGAGAAAGCTTTGGCATGATATGCCAAAGATGAAATATTTGAAATCCTAAAATTCAATAAGTGTTCATTGTTATGAACAAAGTTATGTTATTCATGCTTCAAAGTGATTGAGATTGGACACTGATTTGTCAAAAATGATATGTTGAATTCGTGAAATTCGACGAAGTACATGCGTACAAATAAGCTACGTATGAATATTTGAAGTTTTACTTCAACTTCAAAGTTCTTTATGATGATGAGCATGCTAGCTCAACAGAACGTAGACTTTTTAAGAAGCATGATCCCTTTTACGAAAGAATATAGAAGTAAGAACTTCCTCCTATTACAAGAACAAGAGTAACGATGGATTTGAGAACTTCATTCCATCTTGAGTATCGAAAAGAAAAGGATTTATACAAAATTGTGCGACCTCGACTTCGACCTCGGCATGTGCGACTGTCGACTTTGATTTCGGGAATTTATAATGTCGACTTTGACATATCGACTTTGGTAGCTTATGCGACCTCGACGTCGGCATTTCTCTGTACTACCGCGGCATCGGTAACGGCATGCACGACCTGGCGTCGGCATCGCTTATGGCCTCGGCGCGAGCGGCGTAAATTTTTCCCGCACCGCGCAGTGATTTTGTTTGATTAGTTCTCGATCGTGTGAACTCCGATTTACGTACGGTTTTCGCCTACGTGCCCCTAATGTACTGTACTTCATTTCTTATGAAGGACCAAATTCCTGATTCCTACTCCAGGATTCACGAGGATCAGTTGAAGCTAGCTCTATGATTTATAGAAAGTAAGAACGTTATAGTGCGATACAAATCTTAGAATGTTACTAAGAAAGTAAGATTGCCAGCAATACAAGTAGAGCCACGACGTACATAAGAACCTTTGTTGATGACCTATTATGGGTATATAAGCTTTCAAAATTATATTCATCACCCAATATCATCGTTGAGTTTAACTCTACGACCTAGTTCCAATTGAGAATTCATTCGAGTTTCTCACTTCTTATGAAGAAAATTTTCAACCCAAAAATTCATAAAGTGTCCTTTTGAACCCAAATCCTAGCGTGACTGAGAAAATATTTGTGACGGGTCTGGCCAGCCCATATGACCAAAGAAATCTCAGTAGTCGTCATTCTGGTCTTCGGACCCTAGAGCCCCATTTATTCGGTCTAAAAGCATATCAATCAATCAACGAAAAGATGTTATTTCAATTTGTGAGACAACGTTTTTTTAAGTAGTCGTGATAATTCTTTCTCGACTCTTGAAACCATCAAGTATGACTTAACGCCGACTTACCTTGTCACCTAAGTACTAATTAGTGAAGCGATAAACATCGATATGAAATAGGTTGACTTATTCCACCACCCAAATGTTTCGCATCAAGAAAATGATAGACATCAAGAAATCAGGATGTAAGAAAAATCTCGATGAGACGAGATATTTTCCCTATGATACACATGGATGTAATAACCCTTGATGGGTTTTACAAAGATTGATAACAGTGAAGTTATACCTTCATACGACTGTTACGATAATCAAGTTATGAATAAGATACTCTTTAGCATTGAATGCAAGAGTAAAAGCAAGAAAAGTATATGATATCCGTGGGATATGAACTCCTCTTTTTATAATAAGAGAGATTACAACTTATCCTTAAGATAGTTGGTTGTCCTTGAAACCTCGTTAGTAGGTTGGACATGTTTAAAAGAATAAAGATGATACAAAATATTCCTTTCCGTGAATATATATATATAAGGAAATGATAGCATCTCGTAAAATAGATCCATCGCCTTATACCTCGATCAATGAGATTATGATTGAGCACAACCGATTCCAAGTAATTGAAACTTGGTTAAACAAATGATAATGAGATGGAGGAATCATAATCTTTGAGATTGTGTGAACGACGAGGATAGCCCTAGCATGTAAATCAAGTGTGAAGAAAATATCTTCAAAGCCAAGACATGGAAGATAGATGCTTGAATTTAAGTTATGGTGTACAGATGTACGACCCTACCAAGCCATACGACAATGATAACGGTTCTAGTCCGAGGCGGGGCAAATTATAACGAAAGTAAGATTACTTTCAAATACCGTGTCCAAGAAAAGGGACAAAAGTCGAAATGACTAAAGAAACTATGAGCTATACGATTATAAGATAGCCACCGACATAATATAAGCTTAAGAGACATATGACTTGATAAATAAGAATTTCCTTGAGAAGAGTTAAAAGTAAGGATATATGAGAAATATATTCCTAAGATCGATGAAGTGAAAAAGGGAATGGAGTCATTCATACTGGATTAGGAATGAATGATAGTGCTAGAGACACGACGATCTCTACGGTAAGACTTAATTATCGAAATATCAATATCAACGGATAGGTTGATGTAGACCTAACCACAAATGCTATTGGTAAAAGCATAACGATACGATATGCGAGAAGTATAAGGTGAATGAGGCACCGTATGCCATAGCAAGGGAGCATAATGTCCCAATGGAAAGGACAGTGACATATGAAATAGATATTCACTTGAATAAACGGGAACACCGTAGACCAAAGCCTATACTTCGCACCGGAAACAGAACAAACAAAACCCAAAAGACAAGATAGGTATGAGGAAAATTTCCTCAGAATACCTATAAGATTTTGTTCAATTTAGGTATTTCGCTTTTTGACATCGCGCAAGTACGCAAAGAAGCGATAGAACCCAATTTAGGGTGAGCGCATCAAGATGTAGACCTCCTTACCTATACGAAAATCATGGCCATCGCAAGAGTTGCTCAAGCGTAGATTCGAACCTAGAATCGCCTAAAGTTCTACTCAATGATTTGGATCACTATATCTGTGAGGAACGTAGATATAATTTTAGAGTCAAGAAGCTTCGAAAATGGTTGTCATTCACGTGATCAGCGACCTGGACCTAATCTTTTCGATAAAAGGTTTTACGCGATAGGATATTGGTACCCACTATCCGCATATGCGAATGGATTTAGAGCGATATGCGACTGAAGGAGTAGACGTAAAATGAGTATTAAGATAAGTGTCATGAGTTATCTACAGGTTATATACGTCTTAAAGTGTATAATTCTTTAAGAGATCATTCTTGTTTAAAGATTCCCTCCATAGCTTAAATTAAGTCGAACTTATCTAAAAATATCCGCATACAAATGGCAGGAAAAAGGGTGTTTAACGGGTAAGAGAGTAACCCCAAGGCCTACAATTTATAACTCACACGAGCGTATCGGCTCTTTTATTATGAGCTAGGCATGGATTTAGAACAGTTTTGGAGAAAATTTTACACCTCTAGATGGACGCTCGAAATTTTTAGAGTGACAAATGAGGATGGTATCCAACGACTTATCGGTCGTTTGCCAACAGATTGGCAGGGTTTTGCAAAAGGATGTGTCAAAAGAATATTTTCTCCATGATACAAATTCCAAAGTCTGGGCAGACTTACCAGGATTTGTCAACAGGCTCAAGTATACTCATGATGCGTATGGAACGGCACCTATAAGCACTCGTCCTAGTCCCCGGCAATTTACACCGCACGACGTGATAGAATGTTGTACCCTAATGTTCCAAATACCACCCCACGTCCTGTGCCGTCAATGGTACCAATAAGAGGCGAGAAGGGCAAAAAGAACAGGATCTTATCGCCCTCAAGGATTAGGAGTATTACCACTACCAACTCGACCTTACTTTCTGATAAAAGTAACACCAACTTCTGGTATTGAAGAAGAAACAGGGAGCAGTGTGACCCCTGACTCTTTGAAAGAGAAAGATCGTCGATATATGAGGTAAAACGACGAGAAATAGACAAGTTTCTAAACGAAAGGTACGACTCGTGAAGGTCACTAAAAGCACGTAACCCTATGATAATATGAGACTCATATGTAGATAATATGGTTAGAATGAGTAAAATAAACGAGTTGGAATATTTCGTGAATATGTTAAATGTGTGTGTCGGAATTTTGGGTGTAAAAGAACTAGATGCCTTAGAATCGATCGGCTCGATAAACCGACCCTCGTAGATAATGAATAAAAGTCCTCATTTAGGCATTTTGGTATAATATTATATGGTCCTAGTAGAATGGTATCCAAATATGAAAGCGAATAGTTCCGAGTAAGATATGGCTGCTATGAGATAATAGTTAGCCATTCGGATGACAAATGCACCACCACGATTATGAACCTCAAAACTTGAGTGTTCCACACGTATTTAGAAAATTTTATCTTAACTTTCAATTCGACTCTCACTAGTCGAAACCAAGGCTAGAGAGCTATGAATTGAGCTTTTGGTCCCTTTCCTTTGACAAAGCTAAGGGAAATAAAGCTACCCAAATCGACTAGATTTCGCCGCCTTGAGCTTGAAGCTCAGTGTAATTTCTTACCTATTCAAAGGACGAAGAAGAACATAAAGAACATTGAAGGACTGTCTTACGACTTTTAAGAGCCGGGCAGATTTTGCCAAGTACAGTATTGTGAATTTCAAGAAGAAGAAATATTCCTCAGGCATATTATCCTTAGAAGAAATCAATGTGGACCTGACAAAGGGCAAAGCAATTAAGAATGAAAGTCGTCAGTGACCTAAGATAAGATGAGGAATTTCATAGATTAATTGACTGCTATCAAAGAGCCCTTGAGAACTCTCTAAAGTAGCAAGACCAATAACATAGCTACCCCAAAAAGGAATGAAATTACGTGGAGTAATAAAAGAGAGGCTATGTATTAATATGAGAAAGATAATAGCTTATGATCACAATGACTTAGGCCACATGAATGGAATTTTTCCAACTCCTGACTTGAAATAGTGACAGTAGTATAAATACCAAAGTCTTGAAGACATCACTCCTATGACAATAAGTTAAGAACCCTTCTCAACTTGCGAAAGTTTGAATTTATTCTTCGAGCAAGGAAATGTGGATGCAGGATGAGAAAGATGGCTCGAATTAGTAAAAGATTATAAGTGTGATAAATGATCACCTGAGGATGGTAAATGTAGAATCTAATACCTGAGTTATAAAATTCAGCCTAAATCATAGTATGTCCCAACAAAAAAAGGAAAACTCATTGGAAAGTTTAAGAAAATGAGAACAGAAATAGTCGGGCATTCAAAGGATTTAACGAAGTTGTACTCTCACACCCAAGGTGACATATGACTAAAAGAGAATGGAGATGGGAGTAGAATACAAATTAAGATAAGGAATGAAAGGTCAAGAATTTTAGGAAACTGGACAATGTTATATCGTCTAAGGAAGGATTATATATATCTCCAAGCAATGATAAGCTTAGAGATGAAACCAAGAATGAAGTTCATGACCCTTCTCATACCGCCCAGCTAGGCAACTCTAAGATATGTTATGATTTACGAGAAAGGTTAGATAGTAAGGGATGAATTGAGATGTAACCATGATTGTCGAACCGTGTCTCGGTTACCAACAAGTGAAGGCATTGTATCAAAGGCCTTATAAGAGGTTATAATTTCTAGAGCTACACGAATGAAAATGGAATGATGTAGCAATGAATCTTATGATAGGTTCTGCCAAAGTCATAAAGAAGTCGCACTACTATATGGGTAGTAGTGGATTGATTGACTAAACAATTATGTTTTGTCTCGCCATTCGATGACTCGTGAGACCCGAAAAGTTAGCTCACTGCACAAAAAGGAAATTGTATATTTTCGGGAGTACCAAACCTATCGCTTGGATAGAGACCCAAGAGTACCCTAGATTTTGAACTAACTCCCAAAAGAGTTAAACACGAGGTTGAACCTTAACATAGTTGCCCGCTCACAAGCGTAAGGCTAACAAAAGGACAAGATGAACGTTTAAGGATACGATGAGAACATAAATGTTAAACCCGGGATGCAAGTGAGAACGTATTGTACCACTTGTTAAGTTATGTACAACCGTAGCTGTCAACCAACGATCAATATAGCCTTATGAGGCATTGTACTGAAAGAAGTATCGACCACCACTTTATTGTAACAAAGTAGGTGAGCAGAGGTATAAAGTTCCTGACGTCGTGTTTAAACGACCGAGATATCTGCCCAATAAGGCAAAGAATAAGAAAAGTTAAGGATGATTAAAGTCTTACGACGATACGCCAGAACTGAAATGCATTTTTAAATGCGGAATTAAGTTTCTTAAGATTTCTCCATCTAGAGAAATTAAAAAATCAGATACGAGAATGCTGAGACCACGATTTGTAGAACCTTACGAGCTTCTAATAATAATAGGCCTAGTAGCCTATAACTTGGTATTCCCACCAAATTGGAAAAATACGAAATATTTTTTCCACATGTCATAGTTAAGGAAATACGAAAATGACCCAATTCACGTAAACCAACATGATGATGTGACCTTTGACTCAGATGAGTTATGATGAAAATCTACGACTAATTTGATCATACGATTCAACGATTAAGGAATCAAGTTTGGGTTTTTAATGAAAATCCAATGGAAGAACCATGGACAAAAGGGAAAACACGTGGAAAGATAAGATGTTAAGATACAAAGATACCCCATACTTTATGAGGTATGCAAATTTCGGGACGAAATTTCTTTTAAGGGGGGTAGGATGTAATATCCTAGAATTAGATGCCTAATTACGGTTTTGAAACCAGAATTAGGAATTCACCGTGATTTATTCAATCAAGAAGATAGCTAATAATGGTTTCGATTATTTACTGAAGGAACTAATTCCTATTTTATATTCACCGAGAATTGAGAATTTAGAAATAGAAGTTTGTAAAGCATATCGACAAGATTATTTTAACGCCGATTACACATCATACGCCAAGATTTTGTGAAATTTTCGAGTAATAAGATTGGAATTAATTTTCATATTAATTCCTATGTTACTAGAATATTAATTATAAAGTAAGTTCAAACTTACTACGACCATTTTGAGATGAGTCGATTATGATCATTTTGAGATGTTTTGAACGTTAACGCCTAGAGATGTTTTGAGAGATGAGTTCAATGATCCGAAATTATCCCAATTAATTTCCTATCATTAATTTATATAATCAGTAATATTAAATATTAAAATCAATTTTGAGTTATTAAAACTCGATATTTATGAAATGGGTTTCAAAACCCTAATTATACAAATTAGGTTTGGTCACGTAATGATACCATTAAATTATCCTATGGTATCTAAACTATATGTTATGATATATATGGATATTATTAAGCATTAAAATTAATTTTGAGCATTAAAACTTCGGTATTGTGTATTTAATAATTTCAAACCCTACATTTCAAATTAGGTTTTGTGTGCATGAAATGTGCTATTATTTTATCCTATTTTCCTATTATTCTAAAAATTTCAAATATATGCCTAAGAGGTGATTTAATTATTTTATGACTTGTATTTTATACCTATGATCATGTATGATATATATATGGTATTAATGTACAAAATAAAATAATCCTACCTATTTGGACCCCTAAACCTTAGGCCATCATGGATTGATAAGGCATGCTTGTCACCTCTTTAAACACCCAATGCATGAAGAGCTCCTTTTACACTCCTCAATCATCATCTCCTACTCCCAAAAATTTGCCTACCTATTTGGACACCTACATAGCCATAGGCCATCATGAGATGGCATGGCATGATGGTCACCTCCTTAACAACCAATGCATGGAAAACCTTTCTAGCCTACACTAATCATCACCACACTCTACACACTCAACCATGATTCCTATTGTGTGTGTGTGTGTAAGAGAGAGAGAGAGATACATGGGAGAAACTCTTCCCATACACTTCATTTCACTCATAATACATTTTCTCCTCTCTCCCCAAAATTTTCAGACCTCTCCTCTCCTTTCCTCTCTTCTTCTTCTCCTACACCATTTCCACCATGGAAGAGAGAGCTCAAGCTCCATCTCTCTCATTCATCTTCAAATTCGTGACTAAGGTATAACTATCTCCTATGACTCTTAGACATGATTAAATCATACTTGCATGGTTAGATTGATGATCTTGGTGGTGATTTGGGGTGATAGATTCACCATTTTCGTGGTTATATGAAATGCATACAAAAGAATAAGCTTAAACTGAAAACTGGAAGTATGTTACGAAAACAGTAAATTCATAAAATTATTTGACTAAGCTACAGTGGTCCGATGAATGTGAAATTTTACTATGTTGAAATTAAACATGTCTATTACGTCTCTGTAAAATTTCAAGTCAATACAACTTGATTTTCTATTTTAATTCTATTTTTCAAAAACACTGCACAAATCTGTAAAATTTTGGTGTTCATCACCCACGGTCCGTGGCTTTCGTTTCGAGTTTGGATAATGATAAAACTTTAAAAATTGCCATAAACATAAATTAGCATGTCTAGAAGATCTATGTAAATTGTCAGAATTTTCTAAAATGTTTACTATTTATTCCAGATTTTTCAAACGAATCGCACAAAACTGTCACCGTAGTGATAGCTTGTAGTAAAATATTTTATCTCCCAATCTATTTTGAATCACTGAGTAAGGCTTTTTCTGGATTAAACTAGACTTAAGTGGCTTTTCAATATGATTGGTTGCATTCCTAGATTCCTTATAATGAACTCACGGTGAATTTTAAAGTTGACGACATACTGAGAAGCTTTTTGGACAAACCGCTTTAGTAAAATTCTATGCTAAATGACTGTCTCTGTACGACTTTTGCGTGAGATATTCGAGCCGCTTGTAATCCGATTTTGACTTTGGTTTCTTCATAAGAAATGTTCCTTACCATGTCTAGTTGTGATCTGGAAAGTTTGATCCCAAACCAAGCCTTATAAGTATATCGTTCACTCGACCCAAAGTCACCTACTTGAATGTTGTCCTTTCCAACTAGTCAACTTTGAACTTACGATTTCTCGATGCATCAAGTATCTTCCAGACGGTCTTCATGAAACATGTAGTTCTTATTACAAGGTTTCTAAAATGGTATCTTTCAGTCATTTTGATATTGTGAGTCAAAAGTTACGAGCCTCGCAAAATCCCTCGTCGTTAAGCTAAATCTGAAAATCCTGAAACTTTTTCTAAGTATAGAAGAAGTCAGTTCGAGTTGCCCACTTTGAGAGCCTATATTTCCAGAACCACGACTCTTTTGGGTCGACTTCCTTCTTAGAACTTATAGTACATATTTAGAGGTTTCGAATGTGTCTTTGTGCGGTCATACGTATTTTTAATCAAGAGTTATGAATCGTCAAAGTATGACACTCTAAATCTGGAAATTCGAAAATATTCTAAGTATAGAAGTCGCCTCGAGTTGCCCACTTGAGACCCTATATCTCCGAACCACGACTCTTTTGGGTCGACTTCCTTCTTAGAACTTACAAGACATGTTTAGAGGTTTCAGAATGTGTCTTTGTGCGGTCATACGTATTTTTAATCGAGAGTTATAGATCGTCAAAGTATGACACTGGGTTGTTTTAAGTTGTTTTGCTGAAAATTAAACACTGAAATTTAACTAAGTGTTGAAACTCCCTATGTGAAACATGCCTTATGTGACTAACATGCTATTAATTGATGCATTCATATGATAGACAAGAAGGTACATTAAAGCATTAATAAGATGCACGAATTTAGGATAAAACAACAATATGATATTTTTACCAAGCACGCCTTAACGTGAAATATTTGACTACGGGTTCTAAGACCGATGGATGTTTCAACTCCAAAACCTCAAAGCCGTGAATAGATAGGCTAAGCCAGGACTCGCAATCCAAGAAATCGGTTAGACAATCTACATCCAAAGTGGGCTTCTTATCTTCAAAATGTGGGCCTTTTCACCCCACTAAAATGTGACTTTAATGTTATTCCAAATGAGTTTATTTACGTATTTATTCTACAACCATCATATCAAATGTTTCTTGCATTACACCGCCAAAAATATTTCGCTTTGTGTATGGATCCTATCTGCTTGCCGGGTAGGGCTGTGGAGATGGTTGAACTTTATTATGACAAGTTATGTCATTTGGGTCGCCCAACCTTTTAATGTCGAGTCCTGTGGTCGATGATAAATGCACAGCTAGGATTGGCGTGAAGGTTGGAACTATACTGTTGTGTTAACATATGCTTGCAGAGAGGATGTGTGTTGTACGGAATACGGTTGGTCACGGCGTCGTAGATGGGAGGCCTCCTCTCGACGCTTATCATTTATTATTATTATGTATTGTGACTATGAGATACGGACCATACACACCAAGAAAATGCTTGGCCAAGCTACTTTTATGAATCGAATGAATTTAGTAAGCACAAGGCCTTTTAACTAAAACCCTTGTGACTTACTCGATATTGGCAACGAATTCAATATTATCAAATGTTTTGGCATGAGTCCATCGTGTATTCTTGTACTCACCGCATGTTTGTTTTAAATGTGCGAAGTTGAGCGATGATGGATGGAGCGGTGTTGAGCAATAGGAATATTATCACGAAAAGTTTATACCTTGATAGTACATCGTCATATGTACATATCACATGTTTTCCGCTGCAAGAACTTAAGTTATGTACTAAAATCCAAGAACATGCTTGTCATATGAATTACGGCTTTTGTTAAGGAGAATTCCTTGTTTAATTATACTGTTAGAGTTACAATCCTTCTAAATCCTACTTAGGATTTAGGGATGTGACAATAATACACTATATTAATTTAGAAAAAATTTCAAAAGTCATTTAGTATTTTTAAACTAATTATCGAGATTTTCGATAATTAATAAGGATTTTAAATCCTTTTAATTCAGTTTAATAATAAAATTTATGTCTAATTAATATTCGGACATGTTTGAAATTTATAAAATTTTATAAACATAGATGTCACGCCCAATTCCCGAGGGAAGGCACGGATGCCGGGGTGTGATTAGGGGTGGGGTTAAGCGAGGAAGAAGGGGGGTACATATAACATACATGATAAGAAGATGTGACCATGAAATCGGCAAGATCTCCTCTATAACTAGGACATATCCTCAAGGGAGGTGCACAAACAATCCACCAATGTAATAATATCGATATCATAACTTCGTAAAACATGATCTTGGTTTATTATAAGTATGCAAGAAGGCAAAATAGCATTACATCCATCGTCAACTAGACCGTCAACCACATAGCATGCTCAGACGAGACTCACTGCGAGAATAACATAACAAATCTTGTTCCCAATCGTAAAGCAAATAAGGGAAAAGAATACATAGTTATCGAGTATGTATATAACACAACATCGCGGAAGCATAGCATGAAGAACCCGCAGCCCACCCCCGGTCGCCGTCAAATTCCTCCTCCATCTGTGAAAAGATTTGAAAAGAGTTTGGGGTGAGTACTAGCGCACTCGTGGGTTTTATCATAAATCAAAAGAATCATGAGGCCGTGTTTAGAGCACTTACCTTAGAAGGTTTTAAACGAAATCCACTTCTAAGTAAGCAAAATAGATTTTCATTTTTCGACACCGATCCGTTATTATCATGTTATTCCATCATAGAACCATGAACCACGGCTCGAACGTATCCTCGCCACCCATCACATGACATTCATTCGCCCGTAACATATCCAATTACCCACGCCTTAACGTATCCAAATGGGCTAACTCGGTGTGGACTTCTGGGTCAAATCCCCATCGTAACCATAACCACCTCATTACCTTTTCCGTGTGGACTTCCGGGTCTATCCCTTCGTAACCATAACCACGTGTTCGGGTCTATCCCTTATGATCAATACTCAAGATGGTGATCAACCCACCGAATAGAGATCCGTGCACAACCATGATAGAACCATATCTTGGATCGAGAACAAGAATAATTTCACAAAAACATTTTACTGCGTACATGTTTTATTTTGAAATATCGTAGTAAATAACTCAAAATAAGCATATATAACCCAACCCGAACAGCGAAACGCCAACCGAGAGATATCTATGGATCCGATGACTTCACCGATCGACCGGTAGGTACCGTAACAAGACGGAACAACTTTTGGGGTCACTTCCCACAAAGCAAAGCAACATCGCGATCCAAACGAAGATCAAGCAAAACTAGGTTTTCGACTTTCAACCCACATTTGGCACTCTCCGGTTTTCAAATCAACTCGATGCGAAGGAAATATATTCGTGGCATCAAGACCAATAATAGGGTACTTTCAAAATATGCATGCATGCAAGTTGACTCAAATCTTAGCAACAAGAAGCTTCAAAATCGATGCCTATCCTCGATCTAGGATAAACCATCCAAAATCGATGCATGAAATGGAAACATAAGCAATATGCATAACGACGAACATGGAATGACAAACGACGTTGAAAATGGATAACCCGGCATGTACTTCCTTTAGAAAACTCGAACCAACGGAAAACATCCCGACATGCGTAAACACGAAAAATGTAAAACGGAATCGGTACTTTAGTAGAATGTATAGCCTGAACTCAAAACCTAAAGGACCAGAGCTGGGGTGGCCCGTCGGCCACCAAACGGCGGCCAACAGCTCACGGCGGCGGCGGCGATTCGGCGGAGCTTTGCCGGCCAAATTGGCCGGCCTCCGGCCGTTATCCCGTCCCGTCCCTTTAGATTCCCGAGTTCTATGCTATACGATCTACTAAAAGGCGGAATCAAAACAAGAAAAGGACAAAACAGAAAAACGGGCTGCCCGGGGGGTGGTTGATCGGCGGTGGTGGCTCGGCAGCAGCCAAGAATGGCGCCGCCACGAGCCTCCCGCCGATCCCCACTCCTCCGGCTTCCAGCACAGCACTGAGCTGGTCGGCTCTTCCGTAAACACGAGAGACGAAGGAAATGAACGTTGAAAATGAAGGCCCTAGCCTCCTATTTGTAGGAAAATTCGAGGGTCAGTAGTCCATGCTGCGCCCTTTTCAAAACACAAAAAGCGATGCAACTTTGCAAACGGACTCAAATTTAGCAAACTTGGTACCCATGGACACGGAATAAAATACGGACACAATGACTATAAACAAGATATGCTTTTAAAAGATCCATGAAAGTCCGGTTTTCGATAACTTCCCGAGTGCCAAACCTTCATGGGTGGTCGAAAACACTGATACTTAGTGTCTATGAATTCGCTATAAGACACTCTTCACAACGCCCGAGATTTCGTGACGGTCGATCACCAAAACAGAAAGTCAACCTTTGACCTTTTCTCAAAAAATGTGCCATGCAAACAGAGCTTAAAAGACGGGTATTACATCCTCCTCCTTAGAAAAATTTCGTCCCGAAATTTCAAACACGTGAGGAAACAACTCAGGCACCGAGCCACGAACTTGTCTTCCAACTCCCACGTAGCTTCCTCCTCTCCGTGGTGATTCCACAACACCTTCACCAACTAATCGCTTGTTTCTCAATTCCTCGACTTCTCTCCAAGATAGCCACCGGCCTTCCTCGTAACTCGATCCCGAGCAAGAATCACTGGTCATGCTTGATCACGTGTTTGGGTCGAACACGCATTTCTCACCGAGAAACGTGAAACACGCCATGAACATCTCCGATGCTAGGTGGCAAAGCTAACCTATAGGCAACGGGCCTATCCTCTCAAGAACTTCGAAGGTCCAACGAACCTCGGTCAGAACTTACCTCGCTTCCCAAAACGAACGACCTCTCGCTGGGGAAACCTTATGAAAACGCGATCTCCGATCATGAATCAAGATCCAGACGACGCTTGTCCGCATAGGACTTCGCTCGCCCCGCGCTTCCTTGATCCTTCGCTGATCGATCGATAACCTCGACCGTCTGTTGAACCATTTCGTCCTAACATCTTTCTCGCCCACTTCGTCCCAATAAAGTGGCGATCGACACTTCCTTCCGCATAACGCTCATAGGGAGCCATTCCTATGGTGGCCTCGATAACTCGCTGTTATAGGCAAACTCTACCAAAGGTAGTATCTCTTCCCACTTCCACCTCTCGGCGCACGATCGCCGCAGATGTCTTCCAAAACCGAATCGTCCTTTCCGATCGACCGTCCGCTTGAGGATGGAATGCCGTACTAAGATTCGCTTGGTCCCCATGGCTTCCTCGCACTCTCCAAAACCTTGTCGTGAACCTCGTCACGATCTCGACGAATCGATACCGTACACCATGTAACCGCACGATTTCTCGACGTAAAGTCGAGCAAGCTTATCCAACCCGTCGCCATCCGAATCGGTAAGAAATGAGTGATTTCGCCGCTATCGACGACAACCCATATAGCGGTGTTTCTCTCGCGACCTTGGAAAACTCACCACAAAATCCATACCGATATGATCCCATTTCCACTGATTGGTAGCGGTTGCAATAATCCCGACGGACGCTGGTGTACAGCTTTCACTTGTCGACAAGCCAAACAACGCTCCACAAACGCTGCTACATCCTTTTTCATCCCTTCCCACCAAAAGTTCCTTTTAAGGTCTCGCTCATTTTGGTGCTTCCTGACGAGTCAGATATTTGCTTCATGAGCTTCACTCATGATTTTATCTCTCAATTCCCTATTGAGTGGCACACATAACCTTTCTCGCAATAGTAGCGTTGTCTCGCTCAGGAAACCCTTGCTATCTTCTAGCCTTGCTTTCAAACGCATCTTCTCCGTGAATTGCCTCCTCGCTGCGCCACGATGGCTTCTCTTCGACCCATCCTTCTTCTTGACGAACAGTAATCAAGCGCCCCCACGGCGACACGCTAGGTCGGATAAAACCTAGATCCAACAGCTCCTGCAATCGCGCTTTCGGTTCTTGCAATTCTTTAGGTGCCATTCTATATGGTGCCTTTGACACCGTGCCGCCTCTCGGTTCCAAATCAATAGTGAATTCCACTTGTCTATCAAAGCGGTAAACCTGCAAGTCCTCGGAAACACGTCCGGATATTCACACACCATCGGCTCCTCTTGCAACTTTGCTTATGCTTCATCGCTCCTCGTCAAACTTACCAAGAAAGTTTGATGCTTCCTTCCCGATCATCCTCACCGCCTTCAAGGTCAGATCATTGGCACGCAAACACCCATTCTTATGCCGTGAAACAAACTTCCACTCCTTCGGCTGTTCAAAAGCAACTTCTCTCGAGACAACGATAGTTGCCATGTGCTTTTCCAACCAATCCATGCTAAAGATGACATCGAAATCTTCCATTCCGATGACATGCAAATTGACAAAGACCTTCCGCCACGATTTCTACCTCCCGGTTCGCAAATCTCTTTTGCCTTTAGCACTTCGACGGGATGCTAATTTGTGGTACTCGTGATTCCTTGGGTACCAAACCCAACCTCTCACACGCGATTTTCAAACGAAAGAATGTTAGGCTCCAGATCAAACAAAGCGAAACGGGTATATCACTCATATGGATTATACCGCAAGATTTTCGGGAGCTTGAGCTGCTCTGTTGTCGATTCAAGCGCATACACCTTGCTTGCTGCGTGGCCTTTGGTTTGCTGGCCTAGGGTGACCTCCTCGCCCGTTGTTTGTCCTCGGCGAGCATGATTCTCGCTCGCGAGCTGGATGTCGCCTTCGACGGCCGCACCGCCGCCCTCCTAACGGACAATCTCGAGCGTAATGTCCAGATTTCTTACAACGATAGCACTCGTGCTACCTTGCCTACATTCGCGAAATGATTCCTTTGGCATTTCGGCACCAAGGTTTTTCCACACCGCCGCATGGGTTGGAAATTCCTTCCCAAGGTTGCTTTCTCTCTTGAATGCCTTGATTCCTTGGAATCATCGACCGCCCTGGTTCCCTCGAACACTTGATTGCCTTTCCTCGATCTTCCCATTTCCTCTTACCTCTTCCTCCGTTAGATGGCTGTCCGGTGGCATCGTTTTTCCCGGGCAACATTGACTCAATGTTTAATGCCCGATTCAAGGATCGCGATACGCCGATCTCCCCGACTAACGAGCGAAATTCGATCTCGGTCTGAGTCCTCTCTCGAACACATGCTCGCCTGGCGACCTCGGTTTACTCGGTACATAGCATAACGTGATGCATTTATTGAACGAGCGATCGTACTCGGTGACCGTCCTTCTTCCTCGACGAAGATTCCGTAACTCGTTTTGCCTTCTCTCGCTCAGAAACGCCAGCACGTATTTTCCATGAGTTCTTCCTTGAAATCTTCCCACGATACCTTGCCCATCGTCCCGGTGTTAGGGTCCTTCTCACGGATTCCCACCGTAAATCACCCTCATCGGTTAGGCGAAAGATCGCGCATTCAGCTTTTCCGCTTCTTCGCGCCGATGTATTCAAGATCCTTTCGTGGATCGATCATGTTCTCGGCGTCGATCGGTTCACCGAGACCGTCGAACGTAGGGGATTCTCGCTGCGAAAACTCTCGATCGCATGCCACCGAACCAAAGGTGGTTCCTGGGCTTCTTCCACGCTAATGTTCCTCTGATTCCTTGTTCTCGCATTCTGTACCGACGTTTGAAACATTAGAAACGCTTTTGCATAGATAACCGGGTATCATCGCACAACATATATCATCACCCATATCACATATCATCACATATACCACATATCACGACGATCACATATAATCATGCAATCCTCAACATATCATCGTTATGCATTTCACATAACATTATCATCACACATCACATAGATCATATATCATCATGGCATAGCTCATATCACATATAAGCATCAAACATAAACATCCTGTCATAGACATGCGTAGTATCGAATATTCAAAGGTCCATGAAGGATCACAAAATACAAGATCAAGGTATGTCACCAAAAGGTCGATATGAGCAAAAGAATCGACTCAGGTTCATCACAAAAGATGCCGCCTGCTCATGCTTCTAGCAGATTTTGCGATCACACTGCATACACCGACTACCTAGATCCCTATCCTCCATATCCATCCACTATTCCCCGCTCATCCCGGGTTCCATTCTCGCCTTTCCTCATCCTCCCTTTCCTTCCTATCGTGGCTTGAATTGGCCGCCGCTTGTAAAAGCGATCCCGCATGGAAGCAAGCCTCTCTTGGGTATGATCCCATCCAAGCCGTGCTCGATTGCTCGAGTGTCGTGAAAGTCGTACTCGAGTCCCTGCTCTGGCGCTTGCCCTTCCTCAATGTGCCCGACCATCGGAGTCATCGGCTATCCGGATCACCGGTCCTCCGAATCCTCACTATCCTCCTCGCTTTCATCCGGGTCCTCCTCTTCTTCTCGTAGTCGCCTTCCACGGATGCCACCGACACGCTTGGTGGCATGAAGATTCGATTCGGGCTTTTTCTCGCCACCGCCGGACGGACAATATCTCTCGCCCGGAAGTTCCCGCCTCAAAGTCATTTCGGTCCTCTGGAAGGTAAGGATCGTCGATGGAGGTGTAGTGACCGTGTATCCTGATTGATAGTTGTTCTCCCAATGGCTCTTCGGGAACATCATCCCTATCATCGATCTGGATCGGTCCTCGAGGGTGTCTCGCAACCACATCCTCCTCAGATGGTATACCTCGGTGGTCTGTCCACTGTCTCCATACTCGAGCAGCGAACTCAGTAAAGTCCAAGGTAAGGTGCCTCGTGATAGGATCCCGTCTGAACAACACATGTCCTTGCTTTCTCGCCCACGGTTGCCAACCTGTCGGTAGCCTTTCGGTCATCCGATAGTAGGCCTCGTATTCTGACACTTTCCCACTGTCTTGAACCATTCTCCATAACCCAACAAATCTTCCTAGAAATACTCCCAATGGCTCATGAATATTCCGGGTACATTCCCTGAATTTACGGATATGCTCATCCATTCTGTGAGATCTCAACCAACGTTGTCTGGGCCACTGAATATCCATAAACCTACATGTTAGTTTATCAACATAACAACAAATATTCACGTTTCCTTTACCATCCCAGTCATCTGGGTAATCATGTTTCAAACACATGTTCATTTCAACATATATCAATATCAATATCGATATAATCACGTAAGCAAATACAGGATTCACTTACAAGCACTCGTTTATCAAAATAAACAAGATTTTCAATCAACAACATATTGCTATGTAAACACATAGACTTACATCAACCATACGTGATCACATCAATCACATCATATCATATAAACGATTTTCATATCACAGCCACACAGGCCTTTTTGTTCCATCAACAATCACTTCCATATCCACATCACCATCCAACCACATCTCATCCACATCACGTTTACATCACGTAAACTCTTACCAGGCCAAAACACATGAAACCAAGATCACATCAAGCATCACATAACCACATAAAGCATCAGCAAATAAACACATACCTCATCCCCTTTTTAAAGGAGGCGGACTGACGGTGAGCTGAGGGTAGCTGTACCTGATAAACAGTTTAGAAGAACAAGTTCTAAACACTCAATTTCAAGAACGCACATGATATAAAGCAAACAAACTGCTTTGATATCAAACAATATAGACACATACCCAAAGCCAGAAAAACTGCTCTGATACCAAGCTGTCACGCCCCAATTCCCGAGGGAAGGCACGGATGCCGGGGTGTGATTAGGGGTGGGGGTTAAGAAGCGGGGAAGAAGGGGTACATATAACATACATGATAAGAAGATGTGACCATGAAATCGGGCAAGATCTCCTCTATAACTAGGACATATCCCGAAGGGAGGGTGCACAAACAATCCACCAATGTAATAATATCGATATCATAACTTCGAAAACATGATATTGGTTTATTATAAGTAATGCGAGAAGGCAAAATAGCATTACATCCTCGTCAACTAGACCGTCAACCACATAGCATGCTCGTGACGAGACTCACAGTGAGAATAATATAACAAATCTTGTTCCCAATCGAAAAGCAAATAAGGGACAAGAATACATAGTTATCGAGTACGATATAACACAACATCGCGGAAGCATAGCATGAAGAACCCGCAGCTCCACCTCGGCCGCCTGTCCACCCTCCTCCATCCGTGAAAAGATTTGAAAAGAGTTTGGGGTGAGTACTAGCGCACTCGGTGGGTTTTATCATAAATCAAAAGAATCATGAGGTCGTGTTTAGAGCACTTACCTTAGAAGGTTTTAAACGTAAATCCACTTCTAAGTAAGCAAAATAGATTTTTCATTTTTCGATACCGATCCGTTATTACTTTTACCCCATCATAGAACCATGAACCACGGCTCGAACGTATCCTCGCCAAATTTCATCACATGACATTCATTCGCCCTAACATATCCAATGACCCACGCCGGAACGTATCCAAATGGCTAACTCGGTGTGGACTTGTGGGTCAAATCCCATCGTAACCATAACCACCTCATTACCTTTTCCGTGGACTTCCGGGTCTATCCCCTTCGTAACCATAACCACGTGTTCGGGTCTATCCCTTATGATCAATACTCAAGATGGTGATCAACCCACCGAATAGAGATCCGTGCACAAACCATGATAGAACCATATCTTGGATCGAGAACAACGAATAATTTCACAAAATATTTTACGGCATACATGTTTTATTTTGAAATATCGAGTAAATAACTCAAAATAAGCATATATAACCCAACCTGAACAGGAGAAAACGTCAACCGAGAGATATCTATGGATCCGATGACTTCACCGATCACACTGGTAGGTACCTGGTAACAAGACGGAACAACTTTTGGGGTCACTTCCCACAAAGCAAAGCAACATCGTGATCCAAACGAAGATCAAGCAAAACTAGGGTTTTCACTTTCGAACCCACATTCGCACTCTCCGGTTTTCAAATCAACTCGATGCGTAGGAAATATATTCGTGGCATCAAGACTAATAATAGGGTACTTTCAAAATATGCATGCATGCAAGTCGACTCAAATCTTAGCAAAAAGAAGCTTCAAAAATCGATGCCTATCCTCGGATCTAGGATAAACCATCCAAAATCGATGCATGAAAATGAAAACATAAGCAATATGCATAACGATCTAACATGGAATGACAAACGACGTTAAAATGGATAACCCGGCATGTACTTCCTTTAGAAAACTCGAACCAACGGAAACATCCCGACATGCGTAAACACGAAAATGTAAAACGGAATCGGTACTTTAGTAGAATGCATAGCCCTAACTCAAAACCTAAAGGACCAGAGCTGTGGTGGCTGTCGGCCACCAAACGGCGGCCAACAGCTCACGGCGGCGGCGACGATTCGGCGGAGCTTTGCCGACCAAATTGGCCGGCCTCCGGCCGTTATCCCGTCCCGTCCCTTTAGATTCCCGAGTTCTATGCTATACGATCTACTAAAAGGCGGAATCAAAACAAGAAAAGGACAAAAACAGAAAAACGGGCTGCCCGGGGGGTGGTTGATCGGCGGTGGTGGCTCGGCGAAGCAAGAATGGCGCCACCACCGAGCCTCCCTACCGATCCCCACTCCTCCAGCTGGCTCAGCAGCACTGAGCTGGTCGGCTCTTCCATAAACACGAGAGACGAAGGAAATGAACGTTGAAAATGAAGGCCCTAGCCTCCTATTTATAGGAAAATTCAGGGTCACAGCCATGTGCATGCAAGCGCCCTTTTCAAAACGTAAAAGCGATGAAACTTTTGCAAACGGACTCCAAATTTAGCAAACTTGGTACCCATCGACACGAAATAAAATACCGGACACAATGACTATAAACCAGATATGCTTTTAAAAGATCCATGAAAAGTCCGGTTTTCGATAACTTCCCGAGTGCCAAACCTTCATGGGTGGTCGAAACTCCATACTTAGTGTCTATGAATTCGCTATAAGACACTCTTCACAACGCCTCGAGGTTTCGTGACGGTCGATCACCGAAACAAAAGTCAACCTTTCGACCTTTTCAAAAACGTGCCATGCAAAACAGAGCTTAAAAGACGGGTATTACAATAGATTACTATGTTTGAGACAAACGTTAGGTTATTAACGCTTTAAAATCGAAAATACGCGTTTTAATTATTAAGAGGTTTATTTAAATGCTAAATCATTTATAAGTCCTTCGATTTACGTGATAAATCAAGAAATGGGACTTTACGATTTTTAATCGATCGAATTGATTTATAAAATAAAATGATAAGAAATTACTATTTGAAAGTCAAAATTGTTGACTTTGTCGACTGTTGACTTCGTTGACTTTTAAAGTCAAACGACGATTATACCTTCGATAAATACGCCAATACGCTGTAAGATGTTCTAATTGAGTATAATAATTATTAGTAAGAAAAGATTTCACAAATGAAACTTTATATCGAGAAACGTGCTCATACGCTAAAACGCTTAAACCGAGGCGTTAAACCGAATAGTTAAACGATCTCGAGGAACGAGAACAATTCAATTAAATAACGATTTGAGCATATTGAATTCATTGATGAATTCAGTTTACATCGATATAAAATATCGGGTTATCTTAGCTTTGAAAGTCTCGAAAGACTTGAGCGACGCACTAAAGCCTCTCTTTTCGTAAAGGTGTGACGCAAACGCTTAATCGGATACCGACGCATTTAACAAACCTAGGACTCGATTTACAACGAACCATAATCCGTGGGCTCTTTTCACCTCACTAATGTGGGCTTACTTTTCAAACAAGATGTGACTTTCTCGTTATTCCAAAATGAGTTTACTTACAATGCTTATTCTACAACTGCTGACAAATGTTTATCAGATTACCGCCAAAAATATTATGTTTTGTGTATGGATCCTATCATCATGTCTGTAGGGCAGGCGATGGTTGGAACTATATTATGACAGTTATGTCATTTGGGTCGCACCAACCTTTAAATGTCGGTCCCGTGGCGGATGATAAATGCCCTGCTAGGATTGGCGTGAAGGTTGGAACTATTGCTATGTTAACATATGCTTGAGAGTGATCGTGTCAGACGGATTACGGCCGGTCACGGCGTCGTAGATGGAGGCCTCCTCTCGACGCTTAACTTTTAATATCATATGAATCGTTACTATGAGATATGGACCATACACACCAAGAAAATGCTCGGCCGAGCTATGTTTATGAACTGAAAATGTTTTAGTAAGCACAAGGCATTTCAACTAAAACCCTTGTGACTTACTCCGATATTGGCAGCGTAATCTTATATCAAATGTTTTCGGCATGAGTCCACTGAGTGCAATTTCTTGTACTTAGCCCCGCATGTTTGTTTTAAATGTGCGGTGTTGAGCTCGATGGTGATGATGGAGGATGTGTGAGGAGTCCAAGAGTGTCCTCGATCGCTTATTTGGGATTTGGTTTTCGCCAATACATATCATCATATATATATTCACACACTTTCCACCGCTAAACTCCGAACTCTTTACTTTATGTCATGAACTATTGAGGTCCATCGCACCATGGTAATTTTTGGGTCCGATGGCTAAACCTTTAATCGCTGGATATTGTATTATCGAACCTATCAAGCATGCTAATTGTAGTTGATGTGTACCTCTATCCTAGTCTGTTGTCCTATAATACTATTCCTAGTATTAGTCACCCTCTAGTCCGGGTCGTCCGGAGTGGGGGCGTGACATTATCTTAGTCAATTTGTCCTATAATACTATTCCTAGTATTAGTCACCCTCCAGTCCGGGCTATTCGGGGCGGGGGCGTGACAGAAATCATCATTCCATTTCTGCTCTTTTAGTTTTCTCTACTTTGTTCTCGTTATTCTCATCTTTCCGCTTGTATTATTTCTATTCTCATCCTTGCTTTTGTTCTAATTTCTGTTCCCCCTTTTAATCTCATGATAGAATAAAATTCTCATAGTTCATCTTTCTATTTCCTTTCGTAAAAGGGATCATGCGTCTTAAACAGTCTACGTTCTTTTTGGGATAACCTACTCATTGACACAAACAACTTGAAATTGCTAAAGTTTAAATATAACTTGTTCATAACAATTAATCTCATTGAATTCCATGAATTCAAACATTTCACTCTTGACATATCATTGTCAACTCCTTCTCATATCCCTTTCCTTTTCACAACCTTAAACAACTTTTCAACTACTTTCAACTTTAAACTTCCATTTCCGTACTTGTCGTTTCAATCCGTATCATTCTCATTTCTTAATAAGACAATCACTACTTATAAACAATACTTAGTACATAACTTAAATAAACATCTCATAGACACTTATCTTATTCCTTACTTAACATTCTATTCCCCAAATTCATATATTGTTCTAGATTAATTCGTATAAGCAATAGTTGATTCAAAATTCTGTCGCGTAGAATTTCAAATGAAGATACTATGCCCATGTCACAAGTGACATTCGTTTATCATTCCTCCACGTAGCATCCCAATTCACATAAGTCAAATCGGACTTAAAAGCGTTCTAAGTTCTCAAGTTCTCGTGGTTCATCAAGCGCATAGGCATTTAGAGAAAATCTTTCGTTCAATCTAAGTTCTTTGTAAAAACGATGGTGAAACTTATAGCATATCTACGTTCTTTTAGAAAAACAAACTTTTTGAAAAACAAACTTTTTGAAAAACAAACTTCATATCTCCACCGTGTTTCATAAACATCATTTCCTTCATACTGACATATAACTCTATATATGTCCATCATCAATACTCATATACCCTCCCCCCCCCCCTCGGGTATAAGCTTTACTCTCTTTCAAATTCATCATAACAAAATGATCACATACCAACCGGGTATGAACTTATACTTCTTTAGACAAACCACTTGTCTGCCTTATCATCAATGAATTATCACAATTCAAAGCTATTCAATTTCTTTTTCAACGGCATGTCCACTTTAAAAATATTTTTCACTCTAACCTCCTCAAAACTTTTAAAACCATACCTTTCTTTATCAGAACTCTCTTTTCCTTGCTGGTTGAGCGTGATGAATGAGCGCGTTGAGCGTGTTGACTAACTTATAGAAGTCTAGAGATTCAATCCACTTTGGATAGAAAGAACATTTTTGGTTCAAAGCAAACGAATCGCCTCGATACCACTCACACCACCGATTCGGCTACTACCTTATCGAACCGTGATTTTGGGGTTTGGGTTAAGTAAATATGAAAGAATAGGGTTTTCAACTCATTTCATCTACGAAGAAATATGGATGTTTCCAAGTATAAACGAGATTAAGGATGGAGCAAATTACTTATATAAAGGGTTGATATGAAGGTTTGACAAACAAAGAACTTTTACAAAGTTTCAACAGGATATTTAAGAACTTAACATAGTAATGTAATTTAAAAGAGTCTCAAGAGTTTGGCAATGAATAAACGTGTGAGACATGCATATGAAGATGCATTCTCAAGGCGAACCAAAAGATGCTTCATACTTGGTTGAAAAAGATTCCGCTCAACTCCCGCCTGCTCCATCATCACCAACCAACACATTTAAAACAATATGCGGTCGAGTACAAAGATGCACTCAAGGGACACATGCAAAAACATTTTACTTTTTATTTACGAATATTGTACTACCCTCATCACAGTAAGACACAAGGGTTTTATTTGAAAAAGGCCTTGTGCTTACAAAAATACATTTTTCATTACTTTCACAAAACATCGCCTGGCCAAGCATTTTCTCATCACAACGTATATTCCAAGTCGGCTATGGATAACGCGCCGGGAGGGAGGCCTCCCTTCACCCGGACGCACGACTGACCGTGAATGCCTCGAGGCTAAATACAACTGACCGTAACCCGGTTCAGAAGCTGAAGTGTACACAACCCTAGCTAGGATTCTCCCTTACTCCTCTAGCATAGGATCCGAATTCATAACTTCCTCGTTGCCCTGTGCAACCCGAATGGACATATACAAAACATAAAACATTTCGCGCATAATATCGTATCTCAACATTTGCAAGAAACAAAGACAAGAATAACAAGAAATCATTTTCCAAGAAAGCTTATAAAAATCTTTTGAAAAGAGTGCCCACCTCGAGAACTTAAAGTTCTTATGTCACTAGGGTTTTACTTTTCCGTTTCCTTTCTCATTCGAGTCAAACCTTATCAACGTAAGAAACGAGATTTTAGCATATCATCATGCTTTGCAAGAATCATCGATTCGAACCAACGAACGTACTATCCTTTCAATCTTTCTTTAGTTCAAATCATTCGGCGTAACGTACGAATCTTAATTTCATATCTAACGTCGTCACGTACTGACTTTACTTCTTATCTTACGTATATACCCAGACTCTACGTATTCACAGACATTTTTTTCCTACGTCTCAACTTTTCCACATATCATATCGTATGATCCACATATCACATATCATGAGACGTCATATTTCTTTATATCACAATTTTTGAAAATTTCAATAATATTTTTCGAAATTCTTAATTAATTCACATAATATGTTATTATCATCATATATCAATATTATGACATAATATTCACCATATACGACTTGTACATCAATATTTCATGCTTTTGTAAATTTCGAAATTACCATCTCATAATATTCCATATTTTTCCAAAAATTCCACATAAAATCATACAATTTTAAACATAAATAACTATCATTATTTCATGTTCAAAACAACAATTAAAATTCATGTTTATCAATATATGGATTCTACATAATTTCGACCATGGTATATAATTTCATAACATGTCTATCTTTGTATAAAAATCATGATACATGCTTATAACCATCATATAAGTATTTAATTAACAACGCAACATATAGCATATTTTTCACGTATGTCACATATTTTTCGAAAGCATGTAACAAAACACATCACATATGAATTTCTAATATTTTTGCATGAAATAATAAGAGTAGTATGGTTTCTAACCTTCTAGTTGATTTTGATCGACGTCGGCGACGTTTTTCTTTCTATGATCGAAGAGTACTTTGGAGAACACTCTCTATTTTTTCTCTCTATTTCTCACTATTTTCGGTTATAATGGTATGGTATGGGGGTGGTCTCCTATTTATAGAGTTTATAAAGTGTATTTAATCATTACTTTATAAAATATCTTAATATAAAGTCAAAAATTACAACTCCTTTTATCTTCTTAATTTTCGAACCCTATGAGTTGTACATGAGACAATTTTGATCTTATCCTATACTTTAATTATTCATCATATCTTATCTTCTTAAAATTATAACATATTTTGGTGTAAAAATCAAAATACAACTCATACCTTATCCTATATTATTTTCGGCCATCTCACTTAGGTATGAGATAATTATTTTATTTTATTCTATAGTTTATTATGAAATTTTCTCATTTAATTAATGTATCTTATAATTATCATAGAATAAATAAACTATTACTTTATATGGTGTGTGTGTGTGTTTCGACCACACCTAGTTCCTTAGGATTAATTTTTATTTTTTCTATATCATATACTATAATATTATCATATAATAATATCATAATTGAAAAGTCAACATTTTCAACTTAGGATAAGGTGTCATTATCATAAGGTTGGAAATTAATTTTTCTTACCCTAAAAGTCATAATTTTCGGCTATGTCATTCCAAAACCATAGGTTACTTGTTTTAATTGATAACTATCTCTACTTTACACCTAATAATATCTTATCTTTATAATTATAACCCCTCATTAATTAAGGTATGATATTTATATCCATTTCACACCTAAAAATAAAAATATTCGGCTCTCTCACATAATATATGCCAAATATTTTATTTTTCTCCAATTAATAGCTGTGTGACACAATATAGATCTTAGATGATAAATTAAATCATAGAAAATTTAATTAAGATCAATTTTATGTACTAAAGCAAAGTTATCGGCTATTAATTCGAAAATAAGGATAAATTATCAAACCTTTATTCTTTCCATAACTAATATTATTTTAATGAATATTTATATAAAAATAATGCTTTTATATCATAAAATAAATTCTTGGAACAATTCTAGCATAATTCCTATTTTTGTCGAAAACTAGGGTTTTCTAGGAATTAATTTCACAAAATTCCATTCTTACCCTAATTTATAAATTTCGAAATTTTCATAATGTTTATGATATAAGATTGATCTTGAAATCATGATATTTATCAAGTATTAAAGGTTGTGCAATTAAATAAATTATTTGATACAAATATCACATAAAATCATGGATTTTCGAAAATTACATAAAATCATAGACTAATTTCGAAAATTCCATACACTAAGGACAAGATTTTATCTTTTATGATGTTTATTTTAAAAATGACCTTATTTTATCTCTAAATAAAATATCTTAGTTTATACTTATCTTAAAAATATCATTTTCAACCTTATCTTATCACTTAAGGGTCATTATTATCAAACCTTATCATATTGTCGCAGCCCGCCTAAACTATCCCAAATCCAAGGACGGATTTGGGAGGGCTGGACGATGGGACGGTATGAACGGTCCCCGAAAGGTTAAAATGAAGGTGCATATCACATGTGAACTGTCATACTTGGAACATAACATACATTAAAAGCTGGATATACTAGGTTGGCTAGACCAATAGATCCAAAAGAATGCAATGATCTGAAGGACTTCAACTGTCAATGTCATAATACCATACATCATAGTTCAAAATAAATGCAGCGGAAAACGTGTGAATACATATATGACGATATGTATTCAAGGTGTCTTAACATAAAACGAAAAAGGCTGCCTTGGCTCCTCAACACCCTTCACCATCATCATCACAGCTCAACCTGCACATTTAAAAACAAACATGCAGGGTTGAGTACGAGAATGCACTCAGTGGACTCATGCCGAAAACATTTTATCATTCTTGAATCACACTGCCACATCATGGTAAGACATAAGGGTTTTATTTGAAATACCTTATGCTTACTAAAACATTTTCATCAGTTCATAAACATTTGCTTGGCCAAGCATTTTACTTGCGTGTATGATCCATATCCCTTATCCTTTCATCATAACATCATAGTCGAACGTCGTGAAGGAGGCCTCCCTCTACGACGCCGTGATCTGCCGTGAATTGTCCTTACAACACACAGTCACCTTAGGTGTACACGTTAATCATAGCCAGATATAAGTCTTCCCAAGATAGGATCCGATATCGATTTCATTCATAAGTTGGGAGCGACCCAACAACATTCATAACATTTCATGGATAGGATACATACACAAAACATAAACATTTTTGCGTGTAATCTTGTAAACATTTTATCAACAAATTGAAATAAGCATCGTAAATAAATTCATTTGGAAAGTAATTTGGATAATAAAGCCACTATTTTATTTGGATAAGAAGCCCCACTTTATTGAGGTAAGAAAAGCCCACCGGACTATTGTTCGCCTAAATCTTGATTTCGTCAACGTCCGTCCGTCGGCGTGCGCCCACACCTTTTACGTAAAAGCGATGTTTAGTACATCGTTCACGTATTTCGAGACTTTCAAAGTCTAGAATAAACTTCGATATTCTATATCGATATAACTGAATTCCTTAACGAATTCAATACGCTTTTCAATTAGGTATTTCAATTAAACAGTTCTCGTTCTTCGAGATACGTTCAACTATTTCGTTTTAACCTTCCGGTTTAAACGTTCAACGTATTTATACGTTTCTCGATATAAGGATTTCAATTACGAAACCTTTTCTTACTAAAGAGGTTTCTTTACCTAATTATTACGCTTTTACGGCAGACAGCGTATTTATTGAACGTATTTCGTACGTTGACTTTAAAAGTCAACAATTTTGACTTTCTTTAGTAATTTCTTACTAATTCATATTATAAATCGATTTCAATCGATTTCTTTTCGTAAAGTTTTAATTCTCGATTTGTCACGTAAATCGATGAACTTTATTAATATTTTCTTAAATATTAATCCATTTATTCATTAAACCTTTTATTTCATTTATAACGTTATTAAATATAACGTTTCGTCACAAACATAGTAATCTATGTTTATAAAATTTTATAAAATCCAAATATGTCTAAAATAATGTTTAGACATATAAAATATTATTAAAATTAATTAAAAGGATTTAAAATCCTTATTATTCCTTTTTGCTCTCGGTAATTTTTCAAAATTACCAAATGGTTTCCAAATTTTTTTCTAAATTCATATAGTGTATTATTATACACTATGGTCATTAATATGTATTAATATCATCCATATAAAAATCGAACATCACCTTTTTAATGTAATTAGGTCACGGTAATTTTGAAATAATTGTCCAATAATTCTCAAAAATTTTATACAATTAGTACAAGGTTCCAACATCAATTTATAACACATTCATAACCTATAGTCCATCATAAACCATTTCTTCATCAAGGATTAATATCCTCATGCTCTCGGTATTTCCAAATAAAATACCAAACAATTTGTAAAAATTCCAACAAAATTATACCATGCTCAAATATTATAGGGTATAACAATATAACATCATAACATTTACCAAAAACCATTTGAATCTGTAATATTCCAAAGAAACTGTCACGCCCCCACTCCGGGTAGCCCGGTCTAGAGGGTGACTAATACTAGGAATAGTATTATAGGACAAATTGACTAAGATAAGAGACCTCATTGGTTATAAACTAGCATGCATAATATGGCATAAGATAATATCTCAATAATTCAAAAGGTTTAGGCCATCGCACCCAAGGATTAAACAGTGATCCGATGGACCTCAATAGTTCAAAACAAGAAGCATAATGTAAAAGAGTTCGTGGTTTAGCAATGAAAGTGTGTGAATACATATATGATGATATGTATTCAAGGCGAAACCAAATCCTAAATAAACGATCAAGGACACCGGACTCCTCAACATGACCTCCATCATCACCATCGAGCTCAACCCGCACATTTAAAACAAACATGCGGGGCTAAGTACAAGAAATTGCACTTAGTGGACTCATGCCAAAACATTTGATGATATTTGAATTACCGCCAATATCGAGTAACTCACAGGGTTTTAGTTAAAATGCCTTGCTTACCAAATCATTTTCGGTTTGTAAACATAGCTCGCCGAGCATTTTCTTGTGTGTATGGTCCATATCTCATAGTCACAATACATAATAATAATAAATAATAAACGCCGAGAGGAGGCCTCCCATCTACGACGCCGTGATCGGCAGAATCCCGTGACAACAAGACAAATCTCTCGAAGCATATGTTAACACAACAGATAGTTCCAACCTTCACGCCAATCCTAGCTGTGCATTTATCATCCCAAGACAGACCCGACATTTAAAAGGTTGGGTGCTACCACAACAAATGATATAATAGTTCCAACCATCTCCACAGCCCTACCCGGCAAACAGATAGGATCCATACACAAACGAAATATTTTGGCGGTAGTGCAAGAAACATTTGTTAACAGTTTGTAGAATAGTGCTGTAAATAAACTCATTTTTGGAATAACAGTAAAGCAAATCTTAGTGGGGTAAGAAAAGGAGCCCACCTGGACTATGGTTCGTTGTAAATCGAGTCCTAGGTTTGTTCGTACGTCAGAAACCAGTTGCCGCGTTTGCGTCCACACCTTTATGAAAAAGCGAGGCTTTAGTACGTCGCTCAAGTCTTTCGAGACTTTCAAAAGCTAAGATAACTTCGATATTTTATATCGACGTGAATTGAATTCCTCAAATGAATTCGATATGCTTTGAAATACGTTATTTAATTGAATTATTCTCGTTCCTCGAGATACGTTCAACTATTTCGCTTAACGCCTCCCGCTTAAACGCTTTAACGATGAGCATCGCTTCTCGATATAAGGATTTCAATTGTGAAATCCTTTCTTACTAATGAGGTATTATACTCAATTAGCACATCTTACGTGTATTAGCGTGTTTATCGAACGATAATCGCACGCTTGACTTTAAAAGTCAATGAAGTCAACTCGTCAACAAAGTCAACATTTTGACTTTCCAATAGTAATTTCTTACTATTTCGTTTTATAAATCGAATTTTGATCGATTAAAAACGTATAGTCCCATTTCTTGATTTATCACGTAAATCAAAGGACTTATGAATGACTTTGCATTTAAATAAACCTCTTAATAATTAAAAACGTGTACTTTCGATTTTAAAACGTTAATAACCCAACGTTTGTCTTAAACGTAGAAGACGATGTTTATAAAATTTTTATAATTCGAAATATGTCCAGAATATAATTAGACATATATTTTATTAATAAACTGAATTAAAAAGGATTTTAAAATCCTTTTTAATTATCGAAATTCTCGATAATTAGCTTAAAAATACTAAATGACTTTTGAAAATTTTTCTAAATTAATATAGTGTATTATTATACACTATGGTCCAGAATATGAATTTATAAGATCCATATGATATTGTTTGTCATTTATTAGTATATTTACATATATACATTTCGGTAATTCCATATAATATGGAATAATTATCCAAAAATTCCCAAAATTAATATACACATAGTATAATATCCTAACATCAATATATATCATTAATATAACCTATAGTCCATCATAAGCATTCATTCCACAATATATAACAATATTCACGGTAATTTCGATTTAATTACCCAATAATTATCAAACAATTTCTAAAAATTCTAATTAAATTCTAACATGATTAAACATTATATTATAACATTGTAACATCACAATATCAACCAAACCAATTGAAATCATCACCATATGGAGCATATATGCTCTCGGCTTTTTGATTTAATTATGGTATTTGGTTTTTCAAAAATTCCAACAATTATATACTATGTTTATACATTATAGTATAGTAATATAACATCATAATATTTATCAAAACTAATTAAATCATCACCTTCAAGAGCTCAAAGCTCACGGCTTATTTGATTTAAATTAGTATTTGATTTCCAAAAATTCTAACAATTTCATATAATACATAAACAATATACTAAAGCATTAATATACCATTGTATGATCAAAATAAAATCATACATCAACATTCATGTATATATATGCTCACAGATTTTGAATAATTAAACATATGGTTTCCAAAATTCTAAATAAATCATAGAACATATAAACAATACATTAAAGCACTAATATGTCATCACAAGCTAAAAATAAAAATTATACATCATGGTACATGTTTAAGAAGCTCACGGTATTTTAAAAAAAAATACCTAGGGTTCTCTAAAATTTTTCAAATCAAAACCATGGGTTATAAACATGATAATAAGCAATAATCCATTCCCAAACTATTCAAGAAGCAATCGGTCATCCTATGTATATTTTAAAGTTTTCAAAAATTTATTTTAAACATGCTCAAAGTTTCGAAACATCATATGTGTGTTAGATCCATTCCAAAAATTTAATATACAACATCACATGTTCATTTCAACATATATTCACACACCTTTGATATACAAATCATTAAGAACAAACTATAACCATAAATCATTCACAAGAACATTAAAAACATACACATATACATATATGACATTCGAAACACACACATATATATATGAACATGCTCGATTTTTCTTGAACAAAGGGAGATGAAATC
Organism: Salvia rosmarinus; assembly: GCA_036937905.1. NCBI lineage: Eukaryota > Viridiplantae > Streptophyta > Magnoliopsida > Lamiales > Lamiaceae > Salvia > Salvia rosmarinus. The sequence goes on from JAODLM010000188.1 coordinate 126,760, forward strand.
GGTACTATAGTGCCTTGGTTTACCTTGAAATGGTATAGGATCTCAAGAGTATGGTATGGTATTAAGGTTTGGGAGAGGAAATGAGAAGAAGGAGAAGAAGTAAGCTTTCGAAAATGGAGGGGGTGTTCTCGGTTTTGTGTAATACCCCGTCTTTTTAAGCTTCTGTTTTGCATGGCACGTTTTTCGAGAAAAGGTCAAAAGGTTGACTTTTTGTTTCGGTGATGCGACCGTCACGAAACCTCAGGGGTTGTGAAGAGTGTCTTATGACGAATTCATAGACACTAAGTATGCAGGTTTTCGACCACCCATGAAGGTTTGACACTCCGGGGAAGTTATCGAAAAACTGGACTTTTCATTGGTCTTTTAAAAGCATATCTTGTTTATAGTCATTGTGTCCGGTGTTTTATTTCGTGTCCATGGGTACCAAGTTTGCTAAATTTGGAGTCCGTTTGCAAAAGTTGCGTCATTTTTGTGTTTTCGAAAAGGGCAGCTTACAATGAGAAATGCTTGCACCGCTTTTTCCTATAAATAGGAGGCTAGGGCCTTCATTTTCAACGTTCATTTCCTTCGCCTCTCTGTGTTTACGGAAGAGCCGAGCAGCTCAGTGCACGCTGGAAGCGGCTGGAGGAGTGGGGATCGAGCCGGGAGGCTCGGCGGGCGCCATCAGACCGCCGCCGAGCCACCACCGCCGATCAACCACCCCGGGCAGCCCGTTTTCTATTTTTGTCCTTTTCTTGTTTTGATTCCTCCTTTTAGTAGATCGATAACATAGAACTCGGGATTCTAAAGGGACGAGGCGGAAAAGCAGGAGGCCGGCCGATTGGCCACAAGACCACCGCCAATCGCCGCCCATGGCCGTGGCTGTTGGCCGCCGTTTGGTGGTCAACGGACCACCTTTGCCACGGGTCCTTTAGGTTTTGAGTTCCTGCCATGCATTACGCTAAAGCACCGATCCGCTTTTCGTTTTTCGCTTTTCGCATGTCGGATGTTTTCCGTTGCTCGAGTTTTCTAAAGGAAGTACATGCCCGGTTATCCATTTTCAACGTCGTTTGTCATTCCATGTTCGCCGTTATGCATATTGCTTATGTTTCCATTTTCATGCATCGATTTTGGATGGTTTATCCTATATCCGAGGATAAGCATCGATTTTTGAAACTTCTTCACGCTAAGATTTGAGTCGACTTGCATGCATGCATATTTTGAAAGTACCCTATTATATAGGTCTTGATGCCCCGAATATATTCCTTCGCATCGAGTTGATTTGAAAACCCGAGAGTGCCAAATGTGGGTTCGTAAAGTCGAAAACCCTATTTTTGCTACGATCGTCGTTTGATCACGTTGTTGCTTTGCTTTGTGGGAAGTGACCCCAAAAGTTGTTCCGCCTTGTTACCGTGTACCTACCAAAGGCGATCGGTGAAGTCATCGGATCCGTAGATATCCCCTGCTAACGTTTTAAATCTGCTCGTGTTGGGTTATATATGCTTATTTTGAGTTATTTACTCTGATATTTCAAAATAAAACATGTACGCCGTAAAATGTTTTTGTGAAATTATTACTGTTCTCTGATCCAAGATATGGTTCTATCATGGTTGTGCACGGATCTCTATTCGGTGGGTTGATCACCATCTTGAGTATTGATCATAAGGATAGACCCGAACACGTGGTTATGGTTCTGAAGGGGATAGACCCCGGAAGTCCACACGGAAATGGTAATGAGGTGGTTATGGTTCTGATGGGGATTTGACCCCTGAAGTCCACACCGAGTTAGCCGATTGGATACGTTCCGGGCGTGGGCCGACTGGATATGTTCCGGGCCGAATGAATGTCATGTGATGGGCTGGCGGGATACGCCCGAGCCGTGGTTCATGGTTCTATGATGGGAGTAACAAGAATAACGGATCGGTATCGAAAAATGAAAATCTATTTTGCTTACTTAGAAGTGGATTTACGTTTTAAAACCTTCTAAGGTAAGTGCTCAACACACCTCATGATTCTTTTGATTTATGATAAAACCCCACCGAGTGCGCTAGTACTCACCCCAAACTCTTTTCAAATCTTTTCACGTATGGAGGAGGGCCGGACGGGCGGCGAGGAGGGTGGAGTCGGGTTCTTCATGCTATGCTTCCGCGATGTTGTGTTATATACGTACTCTGATAATTATGTATTCTTGTCCCTTATTTGCTTTCTGATTGGGAACAAGATTTGTTATGTTATTCTGCTGTGAGTCTCGATACGAGCATGCTATGTGGTTGACCGGTCTAGTTGACAGGATGTAATGCTATTTTGCCTTCTTGCATTACTTATAATAAACCAAGATCATGTTTTCTGAAGTTATGATATCGATATTATTCTGTTGGTGGATTGTTTGTGCACCCCTCCCCTTCAGGATATGTCCTAGTTATAGAGGAGATGCTGCCCGATTTCATGGTCACATCTTCTTATCATGTATGTTATATGTATCCCCCTTCTTCCCCGCTTCTTAACCCCCACCCCTAATCACACCCCGGCATCCGTGCCTTCCCTCGGGAATTGGGGCGTGACAGCTTGGTATCGAGCCGAACCTCTCCCAGTACGGTGTGGTTCGGGGACGAACCAAGCGGAAGTTGGTGGGCATGTGACGCCCGGGGCAGAAGTACGGAGTGATCGCCGGTGCGGAGGCATGGACAAGGAGGCTCGATTAAGGCTTCAAAGCGAAGGGTACATGAATGAACCGAACGCACTCGAATGAGAGGATTTCGAGAATATTCAGGTATGGGACTGCATATTCGAGGAGAGCTTAAAGGATTTGATATGTGCTACTCATACCAACAAGATGCATCTTCTTTTCGGGAGTCCATCTCATAAGAACTCTAAAGTTAAGCGTGCTTGGCTTGGAGCAATTGTGGGATGGGTGACCCCCTGAGAAGTTTTCTCAGGGAGTGTGTGAGTGAGGACAAAGCACACTGAAAAGACTTGTGTTGGTTTGTGGGGTCAGCCGTCAATCCGGAAGCCGGGTCATTACAGATGGTATCAGAGCAACGATCTTTGTTTTGATCTCTAGCTTTGTTATCCGATATCAAAGCAGTTTGTTTGCTTTATATCATGTGCGTTCTTGAAATTGAGTGTTTAGAACTTGTTCTTCTAAACTGTTTATCAGGTACAGCTACCCTCAGCTCACCGTCAGGCCGCCTCCTTTAAAAAGGGGATGAGGTATGTGTTTATTTGCTGATGCTTTATGTGGTTATGTGAGTTGATGTGATCTTGGTTTCATGTGCTTTGGCATGGTAAGAGTTTACGTGATGTAAACGTGATGTGGATGAGATGTGGTTGGATGGTGATGTGGATGTGGAAGTGATTGTTGATGGAACAAAAAAGGGCCTGTGTGGCTGTGATGTGAAAATCGTTTATACGATATGATGTGATTGATGTGATCACGTATGGTTGATATAAGTCTATGTGTTTTGCATAGCAATATGTATTGTTGATTGAAAATCTTGTTTATTTTGATAAACGAGTGCTTGTAAGTGAATCCTGTATTTGCTTACGTGATTATTATGATAAATATCGATATTGATATTGATATGTGTTGAAATGAACATGTGTATGAAACATGATTACCCAGATGACTGGGGCAGAAAAAGGAAACGTGAATATTTGTTGTTGTTTTATGGTGAACTAACATGTAGGTTTATGGATATTCGATGGCCCGCATAACGTTGGTTGAGATCCCATGTAATGGATGAGCATATCCAGTAAATTCGTGGAATGTACCGAATATTCATGAGCCATTGGGAGTATTTCGGGAAGATTTGTTGGGTTATGGAGAAAGGTTCGAGACAAGGGAAAGTGTCGAATCGGCCTACTATCGGATGACCGAAGGCTACCGACGGATGGCGGCCGTGGGCGAAAGCAAGGACATGTGTTGTTCATACGGGATCCTATCACGAGGCACCTTACCTGGACTTTACCGAGTTCGCCGCTCGAGTATGGAGACAAAGGGATGGACCAACCGAGGTATACCATCCGAGGAGGATGTGGTTGCGAGACACCCTCGAGGACCGATCCAGATCGATGATAGGGATGATGTTCCCAAGAGCCATTGGGAGAACAACCATCCATCGAGCGATCGCCGGTCTGCAACAGATACAGCAGTCACTACACCTCCATCGACGATCCTTACCTTCCGGAGGACCCAAACGACTTTGAGGCGTGAACTTCCGGGGCGAGAGATATTGTCCGTCCGGCGCTGGCGCGCAAGAAGCCTGAATCGAATCTTCATGCCACCAAACTGTGTCAGGCTGGCATCCAGGGAAGGCGACTCTGAGGAAGAAGAGGAGGACCCAGATGAGAACGAGGAGGATAGTGAGGATTCGGAGGACCCGGTGATCCAGATAGCCGATGACTCCGATGAGGTCGGGCACATTGAGGAAGGGCAGCGCCAGAGAGGTGGACTCGAGCACGGCTTTCACCGACACTCGTGCAATCGAGCACGCTTGGATGGGATCATACCCACGAGAGGCTTGCTTCCATGCAGGATCGCTTTTCTGAAGCGGCAGCCCGAATTCAAGCCCTGATTGGAAGGGAAAGGGAAGATGAGGAGAGACAGAATGGAACCGCTGGGACGAGCGGGGAATAGTGGATGGATATGGAGGACAGGGATCTAGGTAGTCGGTGTGTACGGTGGATGCAGATGAATCGCTAGAAGCATGGACGAGCGGCATCTTTGACAAAGGACCGAGTCGATTCTTTTGCTCATATCGACCTTTTGACTGACATACCTTGATCTTGTATTTTGACAGTCCTTCATGGACACTGAATATTACTGATACTAACGCTGTCTATGACAGGATGTTTATGTTTGATGCTTATATGTGATATGAGCTAGCCATGATGATATATGATCTATGTGATGTGTGATGATAATGTTATGTGAAATGCATAACGATGATATGTTGACATGATTGCATGATTATATATGATCGTGCGTGATATGTGGTATATGTGATGATATGTGCTATGGGTGATGATATATGTTATGCGATGATACCCGGTTATCTATGCGAAAGTGTTTCTAATGTTTCAAACGTCGGTACAGAATGCCGAGAACAAGGAATCAGAGGAACAATAACGTGGAAGAAGCCCAGGAACCACCTTTGGTTCAGCGGCATGCGATCGAGAGTTTTCGCAGGCAGAATCCCCCTATGTTCGACGGTCTCGACGAACCGATCGACGCTGAGAACTGGATACGATCCACCGAAAGGATCTTCGAATACATCGGCCGCGAAGAAGCGTAAAAGCTGAATTGCGCGATCTTCGACTAACCGATGAGGCCGATTTACGGTGGGAATCTGTGAGAAGGACGCTAACACCGTGACGAAGGGCAAGGTATACGTGGGAAGATTTCAAGGAAGAACTCATGGAAAAATGCGTGCTGGCGTTTCTGAGCGAGAAGGCAAATGAATTCGGAATCTTCGCGAGGAAGAAGGGCGGTCACCGAGTACGATCGCTCGTTCAATCGCCATCACGTTATGCTACGCACTGGTCGACACCGAGGTGCCAGGCGATGTGTTCAGAGAGGACCCGACCGAGATCGAATTTCGCTCGTCGATCGTGGAGATCGGACGTATCGCGATCCTTGAACCGGCATTAAACATTGAGTCAATGTTGCCCGGGAGAGAACAATGCCACCCGGACAGCCATCGGCGGAGGAAGAGGTAAGAGGAAATGGGAAGATCGAGGAAATGCAATCGGTGTTCCAAGGAACCAGAGCGGTCCAAAGGATTCCAAGGAATCAAGGCATTCAAGAGAGAGAAAGGCAACCTTGAGAAGGAATTTCCAACCCATGCGGTGTGGTGAAAAACCTTGGTGCCGTAAATGCCAAAGGAATCATTTCGGGCGAAGGGCAAGGTAGCACCGAGTGCTATCGTTGTAAGAAGTCCGGACATTACGCTCGAGATTGTCCGTTAGGAGGCTGCGGTGCGGCCGCCAAGAAGGCAAATCCAGCTCGCAGAGCGAGTAATCATGCTCATGAGGACAAACAACGGAGCGAGGAGATTACCCTAGGCAAGAAACCAAAGGCCACCGCAGCAAGCGGGTGTACGCCTTGAATCGTGAAGAAAGGCTCAAGCTCCGGAAATCTTGCGGTATAATCCATATGAGTGATATACCGTTTTCGCTTTGTTTGATCTGAGAGCTCACATTCTTTCGTTTCGAGAATCACGTGTGAGAGGTTGGGTTTGGTACCCAAGAAATCACAGTACCACCTCGAAATTAGCATCCCGTCGAGAAGTGCTAAAGGCAAAAGAGATTTGCGAACCGAAGTAGAAATCTGTGAGCGAAGGTCTTTGTCAATTTGCATGTCATCGGAATGGAAGATTTCGATGTCATCTTTAACATGGATTGGTTGGAAAAGCACATGGCAACTATCGTTGTCTCGAGAGGAAGTTGCTTTTCGAACAGCCGAAGGAGTGGAAGTTTGTTTCCACGGTATAAGGATGGTGTTTGCGTGCCAATGATCTCAAAGACCAAGGCGGTGAGGATGATCGGGAAGGAAGTCACAAACTTTCTTGGTAAGTTTGACGAGGCACGATGAAGAGCGCAAGCGATTGCAAGAGGGCGATGGTGTGTGAATATCCGGACGTGTTTCCCGAGGACTTGCCAGGTTTACCGCCTGATAGACAAGTGGAATTCACTATTGATTTGGAACCAGGAGCAACACCAGTATCAAAGGCACCATATAGAATTGCAAGAACTGAAAGCGCAGTTGCAGGAGCTGTTGGATCTAGGTTTTATCCGACCTAGCGTATCGCCGTGGGGAGCGCCAGTTCTGTTCGTCAAGAAGAAGAATGGGTTAATGCGGATGTGCATTGACTACGAGAGAGTCTGAATAAGTCGACGATCAAGAATGATATCCTCTTCCAGGATCGGCGATCTTTTGACCAGCTCGAGGAGCGAGTGTCTTCTAAGATCGATTTGAGGTCGAGCTACCATCACCAAGATCGTGAAGGAGGACGTTGCGAAGACCGCGTTCGTAACAAGGTATGGGCACTCTGAGTTCATCGTGATGCCGCTTTGATTTGACCAATGCGCCAAGTGATCTTCATGGATCCGATGAATCGAAGTTTTCCATCGATGTCTGGATAGTTTCGTCTTGGTTTTATCGATGATATTCTCGTCTATTCCAAGAATGCACAGCATAGAGAACACCTCCGCACCGCTTTGGAAGCGTTACGGCAGAGAGGTTGTATGCCAAGTATAGTAAGTGCGAGTTTTGGCTCAAAGAAGTGATGTTCCTTGACACATCGTGTCTGCAGAAGGAATCAAAGTCGACCCAGTGAAGGTTGAAGCGATAGTAACCGGAAGGTTCCGACTAATGCCAATGAGGTTCAAGCTTTCTAGGCTTGGCCGATATTATAGACGTTTCATCGAAGGGTTTTCGAAGTTGGCAAGGCCGATGACGCAATGTACTCGAGAAAGGAATCAAGTTTTCATGGTCCAAGCTTGTGAAGCAAGTTTTCGGAGTTAAAGAAGAAGCTAACAACCGCTCCGGTGTTAGCCGTGCGGAAGAGAACGATGGGTTTGTGGTTCACACCGATGCATCCAAACTTGGTTTGGGTTGCGTTCTCATGCGAGCGGAAGGTTATAGCTACGCTGCCTCGTCGATTGAAACCGCACGAGTTGAGCTACCCAACTCACGATCCGGAGTTAGCGGCAATGCTCATGCGTTGAAGATCCGGAGGCATAGACGGAGTTAAGTGTGAAATCTTCACGGATCACAAGAGCCTCAAGTACTTCTTTGAACAAAAAGAGCTGAACATGAGGCAAAGAAGATGGCTAGAGTTGGTGAAGGATTATGATTGCTCTATCAGTTATCACCCGGGAAAAGCTAATGTTGTAGCAGATGCCCTTAGTCGCAAGTCGAAAGCGAAGTTGGGATATCTTCTTACGCGAGAGAAAGAGCTTATTCGAGATTTCGAGAAGCTCAGCCTGGAAGTGATTCACCCGCCGGAATCAGTGCAAGGATTCATCGCAGACTTGACAAACGAACCGACCCGAGAGAAGCCATCGTGAGTGCTTGCAACGAGGACGAATTCTTGGAAAGGATGCGTTTGAAAGCAAGGCTAGAAGATAGCAAGGGTTTCACAGAAGCGAAGGACAACGCGCTACTATTCCGAGGAAGGTTATGTGTGCCACTCAATAGGGAATTGAGAGATAAAATCATGAGTGAAGCTCATGAGGCACCGTATACAGCTCATCCAGGAAGCACCAAAATGTACAGAGACCTTAAGAGGAACTTTTGGTGGGAAGGGATGAAAAAGGATGTAGCCGCGTTTGTGGAACGTTGTTTGGCTTGTCAGCAAGTGAAAGCTGTACATCAACGTCCGTCAGGTTTGTTGCAACCGCTACCAATCCCAGAGTGGAAATGGGATCATATCGGTATGGATTTTGTGGTGAGTTTTCCAAGGTCAGCGAAAGGAAACACCGCTATATGGGTTGTCGTCAATAGACTGACGAAGTCAGCTCATTTTTTACCAATCCGGATGACGTACGGGTTAGATAAGCTTGCTCAGCTTTACGTCAGAGAAATCGTACGGTTACATGGTGTACCGGTATCGATTACGTCAGATCGTGACCCGAGGTTCACGTCAAGGTTTTGGAGGAGTCTGCAGGAAGCCATGGGGACCAAGCTGAATCTTAGTACGACATTCCATCCTCAAACGGACGGTCAGTCGGAAGGACGATTCAGTCTTGGAAGATATGTCATGCGGCGATCGTGGCGATAGAGGAGGAAATTGGGAAGAGATACTACCTTTGGTAGAGTTTGCCTATAACAACAGTTATCAGGCCACCATAGGAATGGCTCCCTATGAAGCGTTGTACGGAAGGAAGTGTCGATCGCCACTTTATTGGGACGAAGTGGGCGAGAAAGATGTTAGGATCGAGATGGTTCAATGTAGGCGATCGAGGTTATCGATCGATCAGCGAAGGATCAAGCGCGCAGATGCGTAAGTCCTATGCGACAAGCGTCGACGGATCTTCGATTCATGATCGGAGATCGCGTTTTCCTTAAGGTTTCCCCAACGAAAGTCGCTCGTTTTGGGAAGCGAGGTAAGTTCCACCGAGGTTCATTGGACCTTCGAGGTTCTTGAGAGGATAGGCCCGTTGCTATAGGTTAGCTTTGCCACCCAGCATCGGAGATGTTCATGACGTGTTTCACGCTTCTCACCGAGAAAGTACGTGTTCGACCCAAAACACGTGATCAAGCATGACCAAGTGGTTCTTGCTCGGGATCCGAGTTACGAGAAAGGCCAAGGCTATCTTGAACGAAGTGAAGGAATTGAGGAACAAGCGATTCCGTTGGTGAAGGTGTTGTGGAATCACCACGGAGAGGAGGAAGCTACGTGGGAGTTGGAAGACAAGTTCGTGGCTCAAGACTCGAGTTGTTTTCCACGTGATTGAAATTTCGAGGACAAAATTTTTCTAAGGAGGAGGGATGTAATACCCGCCTTTTAAGCTTCATTTTGCATGGCATGTTTTTCGAGAAAAGGTCAAATGGTTGACTTTTTATTTCGGTGATGCGACCGCCACGAAACCTCGAAGTTGTGAAGAGTGTCTTATGACGAATTCATAGATACTAAGTATGCGGGTTTTCGACCACCCATGAAGGTTTGGCACTGGGAAGTTATCGAAAACCGGACTTTTCATTGGTCTTTAAAAGCATATCTTGTTTATAGTCATTGTGTCCGTATTTTATTTCGTGTCCATGGGTACCAAGTTTGCTAAATTTGGAGTCCGTTTGCAAAAGTTGCGTCGCTATTGCTGAAAAGTACGCTATGCTGAAACAATGCTGCGACCGCTTTTCCTATAAATAGGAGGCTAGGGCCTTCATTTTCAACGTTCATTTCCTTCGTCTCTCTGTATACGGAAGAGCCGAGCAGCTCAGTACGCGCTGAAGCTGGAGGAGTGGGGATCGAGCCGGGAGGCTCAAGGTGGCGCCATTCATGCCGCCGAGCCACCACCGCCGATCAACCACCCCCGGGCAGCCCGTTTTCCGTTTTTGTCATTTTCTTGTTTTGATTCCGCCTTTTAGTAGATCGTATAGCATAGAACTCGGGATTCTAAAGGGACGAGGCGGAAAACGGCCGGAGGCCGGCCGATTTGGCCGGCGCACCATCACGAATCGCCGCCCATGGCCGTGGCTGTTGGTCGCCGCTTGGTGGTCAACACCACCTTGGCCACGGGTTCTTTAGGTTTTGAGTTCCGGCTATGCATTACGCTAAAGTACCGATTCCGCTTTTCGCTTTTTCGCTTACGCATGTCGGGATGTTTTCCGTTGCTTCGAGTTTTCTAAAGGAAGTACATGCCCGGGTTATCCATTTTCAACGCCGTTTGTCATTCCATGTTCGTCGTTATGCATATTGCTTATGTTTCCATTTTCATGCATCGATTTTGGATGGTTTATCCTAGATCCGAGAGGATAAGCATCGATTTTGAAGCTTCTTCGCTGCTAAGATTTGAGTCAACTTGCATGCATGCATATTTTGAAAGTACCCTATTATAGGTCTTGATGCCCTGAATATATTTCCCTTCTGCATCGAGTTGATTTGAAAACCCGGAGAGTGCCAAATGTGGGTTGTAAAGTCGAAAACCCTATTTTTGCTACGATCGTCGCTTGGATCACGTTGTTGCTTTGCTTTGTGGAAGTGACCCCAAAAGTTGTTCCGTCTTGTTACCGTGTACCGGTGCGATCCGTGAAGTCATCGGATCCGTAGATATCCCCTGCTAACGCTTTCTGCTCGGGTTGGGTTATATATGCTTATTTTGAGTTATTTACTCGATATTTCAAAATAAAACATGTACGCGTAAAATGTTTTTGTGAAATTATTATTGTTCTACGATCCAAGATATGGTTCTATCATGGTTGTGCACGGATCTCTATTCGCGGGGTTGATCACCATCTTGAGTATTGATCATAAGGGATAGACCCGAACACGTGGTTATGGTTCCGAAGGGGATAGACCCCTAAGTCCACACGGAAATGGTAATGAGGTGGTTATGGTTCGATGGGGATTTGACCTCAAGTCCACACCGAGTTAGCCGGGTGGATACGCTCGCGCGTGGGCGGTCGATATGTTCCGGCCGAATGAATGTCATGTGATGGGTGGCGGGGATACGCCCGAGCCGTGGTTCATGGTTCTATGATGGGAGTAACAGAATAACGGATCGGTGTCGAAAATGAAAATCTATTTTGCTTACTTAGAAGTGGATTTACGTTTTAAAACCTTCTAAGGTAAGTGCTCTGAACACGGCCTCATGATTCTTTTGATTTATGATAAAACCCCAGCTGAGTGCGCTAGTACTCACCCCAAACTCTTTTTCAAATCTTTTCACGATGGAGGAGGGTTTGGACTGGCGACACGAGGGTGGAGCTGCGGGTTCTTCATGCTATGCTTCCGCGATGTTGTGTTATATACGTACTCTGATAATTATGTATTCTTGTCCCTTATTTGCTTTCTGATTGGGAACAAGATTTGTTATGTTATTCTCCGTGAGTCTCGTCTGAGCATGCTATGTGGTCGACAGTCTAGTTGACGAGGATGTAATGATATTTTGCCTTCTTGCATTACTTATAATAAACCAAGATCATGTTTTACGAAGTTATGATATCGATATTATTCATTGGTGGATTGTTTGTGCACCCTCCCTTCGTGATATGTCCTAGTTATAGAGGAGAGATGCTGCCGATTTCATGGTCACATCTTCTTATCATGTATGTTATATGTATGTATCCCCCTTCTTCCCCGCTTTCTTAACCCCACCCTAATCACACCCCCAAGATCCGCCTTTCCTCGAATTGGGGCGAACATTTTGGCTGCAGATTTTTGGAGAGGATGGAGAGTGTTTGATATGTGAGAGTGTATAATGAGGAAGGGAGTGAAGAGCCCTTTCTATAGCCTCTCCTCCCCATTTTACACGGCACCCACACTCACCACCAATGGGGAGAGTTGCAGCCCAATGATGAAGGGTGTAGTGATCATTAGGCTAGTGTTAAAGGGTGTCCATGCATTGGTCCAAATAAAAGTGAATCCCATGCCTTGTTTAATGGGTGCAATAAGTAGCATATGTGGGTGTTTAAGGGTGGTTAAATTTTTGTTACACATTAACACAAGGTATTAATCATAGTATAGGTCATAGATGTATAATACATGCCATGAAAATAATTAAAACTAACATATAGCACATATTCGAAAATACCGATAATAAATAGAAAAAATAGAATAAAAATCATGATGCACACCCATTATTGATATTCATGGAATTTTCGATCTAAATATACATATATATATCATAATATATGATTTAGATATTAAATAATAGCATAGGATAAAATTATAGCATTAATTTATGCATATGAAACCCTAATTTTAAAGATTGGGTTTCGAAAATTATAAATATGCAATATCGAGTTTTAATGCTCCAAAAACTGATTTTATAGTTTAATAACACTCATATATATGATAACATATAGTTTAGATACCATATGATAATTTAATGGTATCATTTCATGTGAAAAACCATAGTTTATAAACTTAGGGTTTTCGAAAAATTCAATACCAAAATATCGAATTTTAATAACTAAAAATTCGATTTTAATAATTAATAATACTGTAATTATATAAAATAATAATAGGAAATTAATTATTATAATTTCCTGAGCATTAAACTCATTTTACAAAACGTCTCTAGACGTTGACGTTCAAAACGTCTCAAAACGTTCAAAATCGACTCATCTCAAAATGGTCGTAGTAAGCTCGTACTTACTTTATAATATATCCCTTTTAATAAAGGAATTAAGATGGAAATTAATTCCAAGCTTTACAGCTCAGAGATTTCCATAAAATGCTGACGTTCGATACGCATTTGACGTTAAAATAATACTGTCGTATCATTTCATAAATTTCATTTCCGTAATTCACAATCCTTAGTGAATTATAAAAAGAATTCGTTATAACGATATCGTATCGGAATCGCAATATCCGATGTCGTAAAAATTTATATACGGCAAAACCCTAATTACGGGTTTAGAATACCGTAATCGTATGTTCGTTTCTTTGGAATATTACATTCCACCCCCCTTACGAAAAATTTCGTCCCGAAATTTGTATACCTTTAGAAAAACAAATCGGGGTATCGTTCTTTTATCGCTTCTTCAAGTTCCCACGTGGCTTCTTCTTGTCCGTGGTGTCTCCACAGCACTTTGACTAACGGAATTGACTTGCTCCGTAGCTGTTGGACTTTATAGTCGAGGATTGCCGTTGGTTCCTCTTCGTAGCTCATGTCGGGCTTGAGAATCACGTCGTCTTGGTGGATCACGTGCTTAGGATCTTGAACGTATTTTCGCAATTGCGACACGTGAAAAACATTATGCACGTTCCCTAGGTTTGGCGGAAGAGCCAACCTATAAGCTACTGGACCTATCCTCTCTAGGATCTCATATGGTCCTATAAAGCGGGGTCTCAACTTCCCTTTTAGTCCGAATCTGACGATCCCCTTTGATGGAGAGACCTTAAGAAACACTTTGTCTCCATCTTCAAATCGTAGTTCGGATCTACGCGTATCAGCGTAAGATTTTTGTCTGTCCTGAGCCTCTTTTATCCTCAGCCTAATTTGTCGGACGATCTCGATCATCTCGTTCACTGCATCCGGCCCTATAACTTTTCTCTCACCGACTTCATCCCAATAAAGCGGTGATCTACACTTTTTGCCATACAAGGCTTCGTATGGGGCCATGCCGATCGTCGCTTGGTAGATATTGTTGTAGGCAAACTCAATCAGAGGTAAAACATCTTCCCATTTTGCCCCTTGGTCCAATATTACTGTTCTAAGCATATCCTCCAACGTTTGGATCGTTTTTTCCGACTGCCCATCAGTTTGTGGATGAAATGCCGTATTGAAATTGAGTTTAGTACCCAATTCTCTCTGCAAACTAATCCAGAATCTGGATGTGAATTTAGAGTCTCGATCAGAAGTAATAGATTTTGGCACTCCATATAATCGTATAATTTCCTTAACGTACAGCTGGGCCAACTTATCAGATCCATAAGTGCTTTGAATAGGTATAAAGTGGGCACTTTTGGTAAGTCTATCCACAATTACCCATATGGCTGTGTTTCCTCTTTTCGATTTGGGTAAGCTTGTAACGAAATCCATCGTTATATCGTCCCATTTCCACTCGTGGATTTCCAATGGTTGCAACTTTCCGTAAGGTCGTTGATGTAACGCCTTCACTGTTGGCAAACAAGACAATGTTTCTCTGAAAGATGCTACGCCTCGCTTCATGCCTTCCACCAAAACTTTTCCTTCGTGTCGTGGTACATTTTGCACCGCTGGGGGCGGTGTAGGGTGTATCGTGAGCCTCACTCAGATTTCATTTTGAAGCTCGCCGTCGTGGGCGCATATCCTACCTTCAAACAATAAGGCGTTGTCTCGCGCTCTTGGAAATTCTTAAATCCTCCAGACCTTATCCTTTGTCTGATCTTTTCTAACTTTTCCTCCATCCTTTGTCTCTCGACAATTCTTTTTCTTAGATCGGATGTCAGTGTGAGTGTAGCAATACAGCTCACAATTGTCTCTGGTGGTTCAACCAGTTCAATCCTCATTCTTCTAAACTCTTCAACGAGTTTTTTCTCTTGTATGAAGAGACATCCTAACTTGGTATGGCTCTTGCGACTCAAGGCGTCAGCTACTACATTCGCTTTGCCCGGGTGGTAGTTAATACCACAGTCGTAATCTTTTACTAATTCAAGCCATCTTCTTTGTCTCATATTCAAATCTCGTTGTTCGAAGAAATACTTCAAACTTTTGTGGTCCGTGAAGATCTCACATCTCACACCATAGAGATGGTGTCTCCAAATTTTCGAAGGCATGAACTATAGCTGCTAATCAATCGTGGGTTGGGTAATTCAGCTCGTGGGGTCTGAGTTGTCGGGATGCATAAGCTATCACTTTTCCTTCTTGCATCAAAACACAACCCAGTCCAGTCTTAGATGCGTCTGTATAGACCACATACCCCTTGTCCGCTTCTGGAACTGCTAGGACTGGTGCACTGGTCAATTTTTCCTTAAGTATTTGGAAACTCGTCTCGCATTCATCAGTCCAATTGAACTTGATTCCCTTCCGGAGTAGCTGGGTTATTGGCCTTGCAATTTTGGAGAATCCTTCAATGAATCTCCTATAGTAACCAGCTAATCCTAGGAAACTTCTAATCTCGTCTTTGAGTCTTTGGTGATTTCCATTCTTGCACGGCCTCTACTTTGGTCGGATCTACTTTATACCTTCAACAGACACGATGTGTCCAAGGAACATAACTTCCTTCAGCCAAAACTCACATTTGCTAAACTTAGCAAAGAGTCTTTCGCCTCTCGTGATTTGCAAAATCGTTCAGATGTTCCCTATGATCCTCTTCATTCTTTGAGTAAATAAGGATATCATCTATGAAGACCAAAACAAATTTATCCGTAAATGGATGAAATACTGCTCATGAGGTCCATGAATACGGCTGGTGCATTGTTAATCCGAATGGCATAACTATGAACTCATAGTGGCCATATCTGGTTCGAATGCGCCTTAGGTATATCCTCGCATCGATTTTCACCGATAGTATCCCGACTTAAGATCAATTTTAGAGAATACACCCGCCTCGCAATTGATCAAACAGTCATCAATTCGGTAAAGGGTATTTGTTCTTTAGTGTCATCTTATTTAGTTCTCTATAATCGATGCACATCCTCAAAGAACCATCCTTTTCTTAACAAACAAAACAGGCACTCCCAAGGTGAAACACTCGGCCTAATGAAACCTAGATCCAACAGCTCTTGGATTTGGATTTTCAGCTCTTCTAGCTCCTTTGGGGCCATCCTATAGGGCGCCTTCGACACTGGGGCTGATCCGGGCTCCAAGTCGATGGTAAACTCTAGTTGTCTATCAGGAGGCAGTCCTGGTAGATTTTCGGGAAATACGTCCGAAAATTCTTGGACAACTTCAATGTCTTCTACCCGCGCTTCGGGTTTATCCTCTTCGTTCAAATAAACAAGGAATGCATGGCATCCCTTCTGGTTCATCATCCTCCTAGCTTGTAGTGCTGATACTATCGGAATCCTTCTCCCCATGCTGATCCCGTGGAAATGCGTAGCTTCTTGTCCAGGAAAGTGAAACGAAATTTTCCTTTCCTTACAGAGAATCGTGGAATGGTTCTTAGCTAACCAGTCCATTCCTAGGATTAAATCTACATCGTCCATGGGTATTATGTTTAGATCGTTGGCCAGAACCTTAAGTGATCCTAATGTCAACTCTAGGTTCGAGCAAAAGTGTGTAACAGTCATAATCCCTCCTATAGGCGATGAGATTCTCATATCCTGGCTTGACTTTTCAGACCTAAGGCCCAGCATTTCTACGCATGATTTTGCAATAAAAGAATGCGAAGCACCCGTATCGAACAGTACTATAACAGGTAGGTTGAGGAGAACTCCCATACCTGCCAAGTTTCCTTGGTTTTGTTCGTTCTGCCTCCTATGCAGGGCGTAGGCTCTTACTGGCCCGAGCCTACCGAGGCCGACGGGCGCTGGTCCCGTTAATTCGGCGATCGTTGTTCGCTTGTTGCCGCCAGCCGACGCTGGCACGGTGGTTGCCGCCTGCTGTTGTTGAGGCGGTGGCTGCCACTGCGGTTGTGGGGGTTGTTGTTGCGGCTGCTGCCATTGTGGTTGCTGCACCACCTGCTAGGGTTGTTGCCACTGGAGTTGCTGGGGTTGGGGTTGAAACTGTTGTGGCGGTGGGGTGAAGTCGATAGCCCTTAATGGTCGAGCATTGCCCGGTTGGTTCGCCTTATATCCGAACGTGACACCGGGCAATTGTTGGCGAATGCCCGCTTGCCCCGCACTTGTAATACTCACCACGTTTGCCGTGCACACCCTTGTGTGCTCTATGGCATCTAGGGCACCGAGGTGCCCTTGATCGCTTCTCGCGTGGTCCCCTTGCCGGTGGAGCATAAGCTGCCTCTTCCACTTTGTCCTGCGGCGCGCGTTTCCTGCCACTTCAGGCGCCAGGACTTGCGTCCCCATAGCTCCCGCGGTTGTTATTCCCGCGGTTGGGTTCCCATTTCCCTTTTCCTCTATCCAACGCATTGTGTGTCTGAGACGACACCGACTTATTCTCGGTCATGGCCGCCTCAATATCTAAAGCTCGTGCGAGAGCTTCAGTGTAGGATAGGTCTCCATGGCTGGCAAGAGACATGCGTATCTCCATTCTTAGCCCTGACCTGAACTTTTCCGACATTTTCAAGTCGGTGTCCACCAGCCTCGGTGCATATCTCGACATCTCGCAGAAAGTGCGATCATAGTCGGTCACAGTCATCCTTTCTTGTTTTAGCAGGAAAAATTCCTGCTCCTTCTTCCTCTTATAGCTTTTAGGGATGTACTTCTCATACAGCTCCCTCTTGAAGTCCTCCCACGAGAACTCCTCCAGTTGCTCAGCAGTAAAGGTCTTCTTCGGCCTCCCACCGTAAGTCACCGGTCCTATCACCGGAAGGTAACACACGACAGCCTTTCCCGTGCTGCATCTTAAGAAGGTAAAATCCGCTTAATGGCCCTAAACCATTATTCGCTTCTTCCGGGTTGCCTTTCCCGTTAAAGCATGGAGGGTTCTGCCTTAAAATAGTTCTTCGATCCCGCGATCGGGTTGAGGTGGAGGTGGTGGTTGGGAATATCTTCTTGCTCTTGCTCGGGATTCTACCCTTCCTCTCTCGGCCTTCCCGACCTCGACCTCCGGGTTCCGGCTCCGGATTTCTTCTGGAGGCATGCCGCTATAGAAAACAAGTAATCATTAGGCACTTATTCTTTTCACAACCCCACATACACCAACACTATTATGGCCTTATTGTAAAATGATTCTAAACAGAATATATCACTCTTAACAAACATAACTTGCCGCAAAAGCCCTATCAGGGTCATGTATATATATATATCCAAAATTTCTGCCATAGGCAGGATGTTCAATACCAACGGTTATACAGAAAACATAAGTCCCGGCCCACACGGCCTTCCAAAAGTTAAGGTTTCTAAATCCATCACAAAAATTTAAACATAGAAAAAGGAAAGACAACGGAAGCTTAATCACAACAAAAATCTATTTAAGCTTCATCCGATGTCTGCGTCATGCATCTTCCCACTACTCGTCCTCCTCGGGATCTTCCTCTTCCTGAGTCGCCCTCACCGCCGAAATATCCATGCGGGATAGTCCCTGATGGTTCGGCCCATTGCTTTCCACCATCGGTATGTCTCGCATGGGGTTAAAAGCGTTCGTCGCATTCACCCGAAGCTCGTAGTCGTGGCGGATCGGACTGTAAGTATAGCGGATCGGGCTATACCCATCCGATGCGTCTATCACTCTCATGCGTCTCGTCCGACGGAAATGCTCGATCGGCGCGTGCGGTGCGGCCATGGGTGGTGGAGGTGGTACCGTGGACGACGGGTGTCCAACAGTGGTTGGAACACAGGCTCTCCCAAGGCTCTAGGGCGTGCTGCCCTCTCTAAGCGTGCTGTGTGCCTTCCCTCGTCAAAAGAAATGGAGGCACGATCGGGTCAATCTGCCTCGGAACCTCTGTATAGCCACTGCGACTCATCCCGCCTGTATACTCTCGGGAGTGAGGTAGGGTCCTCTCGGTGCTGCCCGTAAATGCCGTACACGTAATCGGTCGTGTGACTCACGAACTGGGCAAATCGGTGACTCACGAATCTGGGCAAATCTCCCACCAAGTCGTAGCTGCCCATCGCCCTAGATGTAATCTCCGATATCTCTCTGCATATCCATCCCAGTGTGGGGAGTATCGCTAGAAGGCGCTGGATGCCGTCATAACTGCCACGCCTGGGCTCGGGCGTCTCCAAAGGCGGAGGTAATATGCCAAAACTCACCCAAGTCTTCCCAACAAGACATCCACCGGGCGATAAATACTACGCCTCCTCCTCCGGGGTGGGGTGTGGTCCAATCCTCCTCCTCGCGATATATCTCATCCCCTCTATCTGTCACGAACAAAACTAACATAAGTCAACTATCATCATCTCAAAAGCAGGCAAGGATAACTTAAACATAACGTGAAGCAACTAGGTAAGGGTCAAGCAAATCTATAAGGTAGGCAATATCATAATGTACAATACATACCACAACTTACCTTCTTAATCTTACCCAAACGTATACATAAGCCAATAACATCTTAATATATGCTACGAGATCCTTATCCTATATCAGACATTCGAACTAGAGTTCAACGGACTCTATTGTATTCTGGAGACAGAATTAGGGATTCTGTTCTTCATAAAAAATGAATATCAGTGCGTTAGAGTACGCGGGTGAAAACCATGCGTAAATCGGAGTCCCAACGAAGAGATCTAGCTAAAACAAATTTACTGCGCAGTGCAGGAAATTTGCGCGATCGTCTTAAAATGTAAATCGAGACGTATGTCGACGTAATACGTCTACCATTTTCGGGTTTTTAAGTTGAGGCTGAACATTCTGAAGCCGTAAGTGACGTCCATGTCATGATTCGTGTTGATGCTCACTCATGTCGAAGTAGTGAAGAAGTGTCGACGCTGCTCATCTTTAACGCTGAGGTCGCCTTGTTCATCCTTCTCGCCGCTTTCGTTGTTCGAGCTCGAGGCCATCATCACTTGCACTCTTCCTATCGCTCTTTGTTCTCGTAAGGAAAAGAAGTTTGTACTTCTATGTTCTTTCACGATATATGAACATGCTCCTTAGAGTCTAGGTTCGTCTCATGATAACATATCGTTCATCATAAACAAAATTTTGAAAGTTGGAATAAGGTCTCAATTGAAAATTTTGGAAATACGATTTCAACATAACAATCATAATCAACTTATATGCATATCAAAAATGGATTCATTCATCCCATGTTGATCATTCAACTAGTACCACCATGTACTTTCATATCAATACCCGAGTACTTGCATTAGTTCAACCAAAGGAATTTTGGAAAATTTTCTTGCTCAACTTTCATTTTCATCATAAAATTTTCATCATAACCAAATCTTTCAAAAGTTCTTCCAATTTGCTCAACATGTAAAAATTTTCCAATTCATGAATTTGAAAAGGAACGCAGCTACCTTTTTCCCATTGAGCTCGATGTGATGGAGTGTTGAGGGTCGTCAAGTTACTAGAAGTCCAAAGACTCGACCTGAGACTTAGAATAAAAAGGATTTTGGGTTTACAAAGAGCAACCTCGCTCTGATACCACTCTGTCACGCCCCCACTCCGGGTAGCCCGGTCTAGAGGGTGACTAATACTAGGAATAGTATTATAGGACAAATTGACTAAGATAAGAGACCTCATTGGTTATAAACTAGCATGCATAATATGCCATAAGATAATATCTCAATAATTCAAAAGGTTTAGGCCATCAGACCCAAGGATTAAACAAAGGATCCGATGGACCTCAATAGTTCAAAACAAGAAGCATAATGTAAAAGAGTTCGTGGTTTAGCAATGAGTGTGTGAATACATATGATGATATGTATTCAAGGCGAAACCAAATCCTAAATAAGCAATCAAGGACACTGGACTCCTCAACACAGCCTCCATCATCACCATCAGAGCTCAACCTGCACATTTAAAAACAAACATGCAGGGCTAAGTACAAGAAATTGCACTTAGTGGACTCATGCCGAAAACATTTGATGATATTTGAATTACGCTGCCAATATAGAGTAAGTCACAAGGGTTTTAGTTAAAAATGCCTTGTGCTTACCAAATCATTTTCCGTTCATAAACATAGCTCGGCCGAGCATTTTCTTGGTGTGTATGGTCCATATCTCATAGTCACAATACATAATAATAATAAATAATAAGCGCCGAGAGGAGGCCTCCCATCTACGACGCCGTGACCGGCCGTAATCCCGCATAACAGACAATACTCTCTGCAAGCATATGTTAACACAACGATAGTTCCAACCTTCACGCCAATCCTAGCTGTGCATTTATCATCCCAAGACAGACCCGACATTTAAAAGGTTGGGTGCTACCACAACAAATGATATAATAGTTCCAACCATCTCCACAGCCCTACCCGGGCAAACAGATAGGATCCATACACAAAACGAAATATTTTTGGCAGGTAATGCAGTAAAACATTTGTTAACAGTTTGTAGAATAGTGCTGTAAATAAACTCATTTTTGGAATAACAGTAAAGCAAATCTTAGTGGGGTAAGAAAAGGAGCCCACCTGGACTATGGTTCGTTGTAAATCGAGTCCTAGGTTTGTTCGTCGTCAAACCAAATCGCGATCAAGGCCCACACCTTTATGAAAAAGCGAGGCTTTAGTACGTCGCTCAAGTCTTTCGAGACTTTCAAAAGCTAAGATAACTTCGATATTTTATATCGACGTGAATTGAATTCCTCAAATGAATTCGATATGCTTTGAAATACGTTATTTAATTGAATTATTCTCGTTCCTCGAGATACGTTCAACTATTTCGCTTAACGCCCCGCTTAAACGCTTTAACGATATGAGCACGTTTCCGATATAAGGATTTCATTTGTGAAATCCTTTCTTACTAATGAGGTATTATACTCAATTAGCACATCTTACGTGTATTAGCGTATTTATCGAACGTATAATCGTACGTTTGACTTTAAAAGTCAACGAAGTCAACTCTGGTCAACAAAGTCAACATTTTGACTTTCCAATAGTAATTTCTTACTATTTCGTTTTATAAATCGAATTTTGATCGATTAAAACGATAGTCCCATTTCTTGATTTATCACGTAAATCAAAGGACTTATGAATGACTTTGCATTTAAATAAACCTCTTAATAATTAAAACGTACTTTCGATTTTAAACGTTAATAACCCAACGCTTGTCTTAAACGTAGAAGACGATGTTTATAAAATTTTATAATTCAAATATGTCCGAATATAATTAGACATATATTTTATTAATAAACTGAATTAAAAGGATTTTAAAATCCTTTTAATTATCGAAATTCTCGATAATTAGCTTAAAAATACTAAATGACTTTTGAAATTTTTCTAAATTAATATAGTGTATTATTATACACTATGGTCCGAATATGAATTTATAAGATCCATATGATATTGTTTGTCATTTATTAGTATATTTACATATATACATTTCGGTAATTCCATATAATATGGAATAATTATCCAAAATTCCCAAAATTAATATACACATAGTATAATATCCTAACATCAATATATATCATTAATATAACCTATAGTCCATCATAAGTATTCATTCCATGTCGCAGCCCCACAATCCTAAGTACGGATTAGCAGGGACTATAACTGTAAACATGAATGAACAAACATGGAGACTCTTTTTAATAAAAAGCGTAATACATATGTCATTTATATTCTTGGACTATATTACATAATTTAGGGTTCTTGCAATGAAGACATGTGATAAGTACATATGACGATGTACTATCAAGGTATAAACTTTTCAATGACAACATTCCTATTGCTCAACACCGCCCATCCATCATCCGATCAACCTGCACATTTAAAACAAACATGCGGTCGAGTACAAGAATGCACTCAAAGGACTCATGCCAAAAACATTTTATTTTCTTTGAATTACATCGCCAACATCATGGTAAGACACAAGGGTTTTAGTTGAAAATGCCTTGTGCTTACTAAAATATTTTCATCGTTAGAAATCATCGCCGGCATTTTTCTCGGGTGTGTATGATCCATATCCCTTATCATCATTCATCATAACATCATAGTCGAACGTCGTGAAGCGAGGCCTCCTCTACGACGCCGTGACCGGCCGTGAATTGTCCGTGACAAAGACACAAATCACCTTAGGTGTACACGTTAATCCTAGCTGTATTGTCCTTCCCATATAGATCCGATATCGATTTTCATTTATAAGTTGGGGCGACCCAACAACATTCATAACATTTCATAACATCTCATAACATCTCATGGATAGGATATACACAAAACATAAACATTTTGGCGGTAATCATGTAAACATTTTATCAACAGTTGAAATAAACATCGTAAATAAATATTTCAAAAGCATTTTATTTTTGAGTAGAGTAAAGCCCACCGGACCGTAGATTGCCTTAATCCCATTTCTTGACCGTAAGTCCTAGCTTTAGCCTATCTATTCTTGGCCTTGAGGTTTTGGAGTGGAAAATCCATTGGGTCTTAGAACCCATATTTCTATTTTAGTGTATATCATGGTATGATATACACTCAATTGACCATGTGGTAGCACCTAGTCAAATATTTCACGTTAAGGTATGCTTTCGTGAAAATATCGTATCATGATGTTTTATCATAATTGTACATCTTATAATGCTCTATCGCACTCATGCGACATAACATAATGAATGCATCGATTAATAGCATGTTAGTCACATAAGTCATACTTCACATAGGGTTTCCAACACTTAGTCAAATTTCAAGTGTTTAATTTCAGCAAAAACAGCTTGAAACAACCCAAGTGACGTACTTTGACGATCCATAACTCTCGATTCAGAATCGTATGGTCGCACAAAGATACATTCTGGAAACCTCTAAACATGTACTACAAGTTCTAAGAAGGAATTAAATCCAAAAGAGTCGTGGTTCGGGAGATATAGGGTCTCAAAGTGGGCAACTCAAACTGACTTCTATACTTAGAAAATTTTTAAGAATTTTCAGTTTTAGCTTAGCGACGAGGGGTTTTGCGAGGCTCGTAACTTTTGACTCACAATACCAAAATGGCTGCAGGCTACCAATTTAGAAACCTTGTAACAAGTACTACATATGTCATGAAGACCATACTGGAAAATATCTAACTCATCGAGAAATACATAAGTCCAAAGTTGACTAGTTGGAAATGGACAGTTTCAAGTAGGTGACTTTAAATGATGAAAGGTATACCTATAAGAGTTTGTTTGGGATGAAACTTTTCAGATCACAATTAGACATGGTAAGGAACATTTCTTATGAAGAAACCCAAGTCCAAATCGGACAACAAACAGCTTGAACATCTCACGTAAAGTCATACTCGAACAGCCTATTAACATAGAAATTTTCTAAGGCAGTTTGTCCAAAAAGGCTTACTGAAATGCGTCAACTTTAAAAATTCACCGTGAGTTCATTATAAGGAATCTGAAATGAAACCAATCATATTGAAAAGACACTTAAGTCTAGTTTTATCCAGAAAAAGCCTCACTCAATGATTCACAATAGATTGGGAGATAAAAATGTTTTACCACAAGCTATCACTCCCGTGACAGTTTTGTGCAGTTAACTTGTAAAATCTGGACTAAATAGTAAGACTTTTTAGAAAATTCTGAAAATTTACATACATCTTCTAGACATGCTGAATTATGTTTCTGCCAAATTTCAGAGTTTTATCATTAGCCAAACTTAAAACGAAAGCCACGGATTATGGGTGATGAACACGGCGATTTCACAGATTTGTGTGATGCTTTCGAAAAATACGATTAAAATAGAAAATCATGTTGGATGGACTTGAAATTTTACAGAGGCATATTAGACACATATATTTTCAACATATTAAAAATTCATAATCATCGGACCACTGTAACTTAGTCTAATAATTTCGTGAAGTTGCTGTTCGTCCAGGTAAATCAACATGCAATCACCTATGCTTATAAATCTAAAGACATTCAAGATATATGTGTACATGCATGTATGTAGTCTAATCGTTACGACCCCACTCCGAATGACCCGGAGTGGGCGGACTATTGTTAGAATATAGAACTTAAGATTAGACATACTCTTACAAATTAGTCCAAAAGGGCTTAGCTAATGATCCAAAAGATATAATGATCCGAAGACTTCACGGTTCACATTGTTATAATATCCAACATGAAATTAAAACAGTTCAGAGTTTGCAGCGGAAAGGGTGTGAATACATATATGACGATATGTATTCAAGGTTATCCATTTCTAACGAACATCAAGGACATATGGCTTTCTCAACATTTCTCCATCATCAGCGACCGAGCTCAACCTGCACATTTAAAAACAAACATGCAGGGCTAAGTACAAAAATTTGTACCCAGTGGACTTATGCCGAAAACATTTTATTTTCATTTAGTTACTCTGCCAATATATTGGTAAGACACAAGGGTTTTATTTGAAAATGCCTTGTGCTTACTAAAATATTTTCACGAGTTTATAAAAGTTGCTTGGCCAAGCATTTTCTTGGTGTCGTGATCCATATCCTTATTATCGCTCCATCATGTTAGCATAGTCGAAAGTCGTGAAGGAGGCCTCCTTCTACGACCCGTGACCGGCCGTGAATTGTCCTTACAAAGACACAAATACCTTCAAATTACACGTTAATCCTAGCTGTATAAGCCTTCCCAAGAGGATCCGATATCGATTTTCATTTATAAGTTGGGAATAACCCATCAACATCACATCATTCATGGATAGATACAACATACAAAACGTAAACATTTTCGCGGTAATCATTTAAAATTTTAGCATTTGTTGAAAAGATCGTAAACAAGGACAGTTGAAAAAAGCGAAGAAAGTTGTTCCATTTTGGTAATAAAGCCCACCGAAATTATTGTTCGTCTTTATCGCTTTCCTTACTCGTCAACGCCCACCGGTGCGTCGTTCACACCTTTATATAAAAGGATGCTTTAGTACGTCGGTTTAGTAATTCGAGACTTATTAAGTCTTATAAGATAACTCGATATTTCATATCGACGCCAATCAATTCCTTAATGAATTTAATTCGCTTCTCGATCGCAGTACCAAATTAACATTTCTCGTTCTTCGAGAGAAACGAGATATGTGTTATAAATGACCAATTTACCCCTCTTAGTAAATGGTCCAACGTTTTCTCACGTTTTCGATTTCATGACTTTAAACATGAAATCTTTTCATATTAACGTGATATCATTAGTAAATGATACGCTTTACGCCGTATTTGCGTGTTTATCGAACGCCTTTCAGACGTTGATGTCAAAAGTCAATAATTTTGACTTTTCTTAAGAATTTAATTATTAAGCCTTATTTTAATATTAAATCCTTTGAAAATCAATTTCTAATTGATTTCTTTTATAATTGTTTTAATATGTTTAAAAATAATTTTAAACATATAATTCATTATAAATAATGAATTTAAGGATTAAAATCCTTATTTCTATTATTTTAAAATAGCTCACGACTATTTTAATTTTTTGACAATCTATTATTTTCGAAAATTATCCAATAATTTCCAAATATGTCTAAAATATTATTAGACATATAATTTATTAACAAAATTGATTTAAAAGGATTTAAAAATCCTTAAAAATCTTTAAACAGTTTCGGTAATTACATTAAATTACCAAACAATGTCCAAAAATTTTTCTAATATTATATAGTGTATTAAAATACACTATGGTCATTAATATGTCATAATATCAATCAAACATTGTTCAATCATCACTTTAATATTAATATTAGGTCTCGCATTTATAAATAAATGCTTAATAATTTTGCTAAAATTCTAATAAATTAATATAAGGTCCAAACATTAGTCCATGACATATGTATGTCATATAAGTCATGATATAACATTTATATACCCTATAAATGGTATATAAGCTTTCATTGTTTCACTAAGTACATCAAACAATTTTATAAAATTTTCAAACAATTATAATATGCTTATACATTATAGTGTAACAATGTAACACCATAAAATATATCAAGAACAATTTTATTCATCACCAAAATTAGCTCAAGGCTTTCGGTTTATTTGAACAAAATTTGTAATTGATTTTTAAAAATTCTAACAAAAACATAGGATGCATAAAACACAATTTAGAACAACAATATACCATTGCATGTTACAAAATAAAGTCACACACATATATATACATATATATATGCTTCGGCCTTCTTAAAACAAATAGGTAGGATTTTCTAAAAATTTTCAAATAAATCATAGGGTGCATAAATCATACTCAAGATCAATTATATGCAATTGCATGTTATGAAATAAATTCACACACTAATATATAAATATATACATGTTTCGCCTTTTTGAAAAAAAATAGCATAGGTTATTCCAAAAATGCCAAATAAATTTCCATGTACTCTCAATACATCATAGATCAATAATATCATCTTGCATGTATCAAATAAAAATTATACACCTACCTATACACTTGTACATGCCTCGGTTCCAAGAATAAAAGTAGCATGGATTTTTCTAAAATTTTCAAATAATTTCTATGAACTTATAAAACATCATAGGTTACAAATTCATGCTCAACAATTCCTTATAGCACTCGGCCATATCTTGCATTTGTCATACCAATTCACATAAATTTTAAAACAAATTTTAAGCTTCCAAATAATATGTTATACCTCTTAGAACATCACATAGCCATGGATTCAAAAATCTTTGAACAAAACCTTACATGCAATACTTTTGAAAAACAAGAACACATACCTAATCCCTTTCTTAACATTTATACACATGCAATAGCAAAAGATTACTAACTAAGATCATCAAGAACACATGCATTGCTTAAAACAAATTTCGAAACTTAGGAAATTTTTCAAGAACAAATATCCATTGGTTTCAACCTACCTTAGGTATATGGATTAAATAGGCAATGTATAGGCTACTATGGACTTGTGTGGTGATGAGAGGAAGAAAAATTTCAAGCTTGGAGGGTGGAGAAGGGCTCGGCCATGGCTGAAAATAAGAGAGAGAAGAGAGAGTTTTTGGAAGGTGTTAGAGAGAGAGATGGGAGTGGGTGTGTGAGTGAAAAGGAGAAGTGAGGAATGAATAAAATCTGAAAATATCCCCTATAATCTCCCTCACTCTCGGCTCTCTCTCCCCAATACAACACAAGACTCTTCACATTTTAATACTTGTTTATTCAATAATGGGTTCCCAATCATTAGTGTCTCTTGAAATAGTTAAATATATTATACATATATAGTAGGATACTCATATAAATCTGAATGTATACATATGTATACATGCAAATGTGATATAATTAAAATATACTTGGTTATATACATATACACTACACACGCTTTTATGCCTATTTCACATTAAATAATTTAATTCATGCTAAACATACTCATATACATCATATAATATAACTTAGATGATAATTAATATCATAGGTTAATTAAATAGTAAAGGAGAAGAAAGAAATTCAACTTATGTACAATATAAATGGCTATCGGCCATTTGATTAAATCATAAGTTAAAAATTTCATTTCATGTCACTAATAGGTATATACACCTTGGTACATGATTTAAATAAATAATCATAGCATAGAATAATTAAAAAGGGCAAAAATTTCGAAGAAAACCCTAATTTCATAATATTAGGGTTTTCGAAACTAAGGTTGAGCTTTTTACTCATTCTTATGTTCAAGCATTAATAAAATGCTTATTAGTACTTTAATATCATAAAAATACCATAAGAAATAATTTCCTAAAGTTTCTTGATCATTAAAACCATCGTTCATCTTATCTCTAAACGTTGACGTTTGAAAACGTCTCAAAACGTTACGTATCGACTCATTTTCAAAATGGTCGTAAATACTCGTAATCTCATCATAAAAATATTCCATTCATAATGGGATATTATTCCAAGCTTGATCGCTTAAGGAATATCGTGATATTTCAATAGTCGATATACATTCGACGTTAAAAACGTACTGCCGATAAAAGTTAATACTTTCGATTTCTTTCATTCACTAACTTCGAGTGAGTGTGTAACATGAATTTATTCCTTGTAAACAATTGAAATCATACTTGATTTCATATGTGATTTGATTTCACGGCAAAATTTTATTTTACGGGTTTTAAAGACCGTAATTAGGCTTTTAAAATCAAGGGTTATTACACCAACACTATTGAGTCCAAGGTTTAGATTCTTCAACTTGGTGTGAAATTCAGTGGGGAATCGAAGGGTTGATGAGGAGAGGCTCATAGCCCTGAAAGGCTTCACCGTCCATCTTGAGCTAGGAGCTTATGTCCATTTTTTTTTGGTGGAGTGGGCGATCTTGGAGCTGTTCTTGGAGGGATGGGCGAAAATGGGGAAGAAGATGACTGAAATCTGATTTTGGTGGGGGTGAGAGAGGTATGGGATGTGTGTGGGTCTTATGGGTGACAATTGTCACCCTTAATACATGTAGTTGACACCTACACACACTTCTACCTACACACCACACACATGCAAGAAAATTATACTTATATATATATATATCTATATTTAATCATTTAATTAGACCATATAATTAATCACATTGCCATATAGTAGATATATGCAAAAGTGGGAAGATTAACAACACACCTTGTTATAAAGACTTATAACATTTTCGCCTTATGCCCAAACATGGACTAAATTTTATTTTCATGTTAAACATAGATATATACATCATAGTATATGATTTAGATGATAATTAATATCATAGGATAAATTAATGGCATCATTTTATGCGATAAAAATCGAGTTCGAAAATTAGGGTTTTCGAACGTTTGAGAAATTGGTAACTATCGAATCTTGATGATCTAGCATTGATTTAATGCTAAATAATACTGTAATTACATATACTAATCATAGGAAATTAATTCCTATAATTTCTTGATCGATTAAAACGCTTTTCGTTTCATCTCAAAACGTTAACGTTTGTAAACGTTGCAAAACGTTCATTATCGACTCATCTTGAAATGGTCGTCATCACTTTATTACATTATTCCATCAATAATGGAATTTAATTCTAAGCTTAATTGCTTAGAAAATATCATGAATTTTAACTATCGATACGCGATCGACGTTAAAATAGTACTGTCGATATACTTCATATACTTTTATTTCTTAATTCACAATTCTCAGTGAATATAAAATAGGATTTCATTCCTTCGTAATTAATCGAAGTCATTATTCGATATCATTCTGATTGAATATCTCAGCGAAAGCTTTGATTTACGGTTTTTAAATACCGTAATTAGGCATTTAATTCTGCAGGGTATTACATTCCACAATATATAACAATATTCACGGTAATTTCGATTTAATTACCCAATAATTATCAAACAATTTCTAAAAATTCTAATTAAATTCTAACATGATTAAACATTATATTATAACATTGTAACATCACAATATCAACCAAACCAATTGATATCATCACCATATGGAGCATATATGCTCTCGGCTTTTGATTTAATTATGGTATTTGGTTTTTCAAAAATTCCAACAATTATATACTATGTTTATACATTATAGTATAGTAATATAACATCATAATATTTATCAAAACTAATTAAATCATCACCTTCAAGAGCTCAAAGCTCACGGCTTATTTGATTTAAATTAGTATTTGATTTCCAAAAATTCTAACAATTTCATATAATACATAAACAATATACTAAAGCATTAATATACCATTGTATGATCAAAATAAAATCATACATCAACATTCATGTATATATATGCTCACGGTATTTTTGAATAATTAAACATATGGTTTCCAAAAATTCTAAATAAATCATAGAACATATAAACAATACATTAAAGCACTAATATGTCATCACAAGCTAAAAATAAAAATTATACATCATGGTACATGTTTAAGAAGCTCACGGTATTTTAAAAAAAAATACCTAGGGTTCTCTAAAATTTTTCAAATCAAAACCATGGGTTATAAACATGATAATAAGCAATAATCCATTCCCAAACTATTCAAGAAGCAATCGGTCATCCTATGTATATTTTAAAGTTTTCAAAAATTTATTTTAAACATGCTCAAAGTTTCGAAACATCATATGTGTGTTAGATCCATTCCAAAAATTAAATATACAACATCACATGTTCATTTCAACATATATTCACACACCTTTGATATACAAATCATTAAGAACAAACTATAACCATAAATCATTCACAAGAACATTAAAAACATACACATATACATATATGACATTCGAAACACACACACATATATATATGAACATGCTCGATTTTCTTGAACAAAGGAGATGGAATCAAGTACTATAGCGCCTTGGTTTACCTTGCAATGGTATAGGATCTCAAGAGTATGGTATGGTATTAAGGTTTGGGAGAGGAAATGAGAAGAAGGAGAAGAAGTAAGCTTTCGAAAATGGAGGGGGTGTTCTCGGTTTTGGCTGCAGATTTTTGGAGAGGATGGAGAATGTTTGATATGTGTGAGAGTGTATAATGAGGGAAGGGAGTGAAGAGCCCTTCCTATAGCCTCTCCTCCCCATTTTACACGGCACCCACACTCACCACCAATGGGGAGAGTTGCAGCCCAATGATGAAGGGTGTAGTGATCATTAGGCTAGTGTTAAAGGGTGTCCATGCATTGGTCCAAATAAAAGTGAATCCCATGCATTGTTTAATGGGTGCGGGTAGCATATGTGGGTGTTTAAGGGTGGTTAAATTTTTGTTACACATTAACACAAGGTACTAATCATAGTATAGGTCATAGATGTATAATACATGCCATGAAAATAATTAAAACTAACATATAGCACATATTCGAAAATACCGATAATAAATAGGAAAAATAGAATAAAATCATGATTCACACCCATTATTGATATTCATGGAATTTTCGATCTAAATATACATATATATATATATATATATCATAATATATGATTTAGATATTAAATAATAGCATAGGATAAAATTATAGCATTAATTTATGCATATGAAACCCTAATTTTAAAGATTGGGTTTCGAAAATTATAAATATGCAATATCGAGTTTTAATGCTCCAAAAACTGATTTTATAGTTTAATAACACTCATATATATTATAACATATAGTTTATATACCATATGATAATTTAATAGTATCATTTCATGTGAAAACCATAGTTTATAAACTTAGGTTTTCAAAATTCAATACCAAATATCAATTTTAATAACTGAAAATTCGATTTTAATAATTAATAATACTGTAATTATATAAAATAATAATAGGAAATTAATTATTATAATTTCGACCATTAAACTCATTTTACAAAACGTCTCAGACGTTGGCGTTAAAACGTCTCAAAACGTTCAAAATGGACTCATCTCAAAATGGTCGTAGTAAGCTCGTACTTACTTTATAATATATCCTTTTAATAAAGGAATTAAGATGGAAATTAATTCCAAGCTTTACATTCGAGATTTCCATAAAATCTTGGCGTTCGATAAAGATTGACGTTAAAATAATCGTCGTATCATTTCATAAATTTCATTTCCGTAATTCACAATCCTTAGTGAATTATAAAAGAATTCGCTATAACGATATCGCATCGAATCGCAATATCCGATGTCGTAAAAATTTATATAAGGCAAAACCCTAATTACGGTTTAGAATATGTAATCGTATGTTCGCTTCTTTGGAATATTACGTAAACGAACATACGACATGATTCTAAACCCGCATTAGGGTTTTTCCCAATATTCTTATCTGTATGACATCGAATTGTATTTTGATTCAAGATCATATAACGAATTCCTTTTTATAATTCACTAAGGATTGTGAATTATGGAATTGAAATTTATGAAATAATACGACAGTATTATTTTAACGTCAAACGCATATCGAACGTCAGTTTATGAAATTATCTGAGCAGTGAAGCTTGGAATGCATTTCCATATTAATTCCTATGATAATGGAATTTTATTTATTATGTAAGCATGAGCTATCACGACCATTTTGAGATGAGTCGATTTTGAACGCCTTGAGACGTTGAACGCTCACGCTCAGAGACGTTTGAAAATGAGTTTAATGCTCAGAAATTATAATAATTAATTTCTATTATTATTTTATATAATTTCAGCATTATTAAATATGAAAATCGAATTTTGAGCTTTTAAATTGATAATTTTCGAATGAATTTCAAACCCTAATTATATAAATTATGGTTTTATCACTGAAATGATACCATTAAATTACCATATGGTATCTAAACTATATGTTATGATATATATGAATATTATTAAGCATTAAAACAATTTTGAACAAGGAAAACTCGATATTATATAGATATGGGTTTCAAACCCTAATTTCAAAATTGGTTTTGATTGCATGAAATGTGCTATTATTTTATCCTATGCTATTATTTATTATCTAAATCATATATTATGATATATATGTGTATAATTTGATCGAAATTGACATGAGTATCAATAATAGGTGTAATTTATATTTTATTCCTATTTTCTCAAATTGTTATCGGTGAATTAAATTATTGTCATAGGTTGATTTAATTATTTTATGACTTGTATTTTATATCTATGATCATGTATGATATATATTATGTATTAATGTACAAAATAAAATTTAATAACCCTTTAAACACACACATGCGCCGCTATCACTTGGAACAAGCATGGATTTTGCCATTACCCAATCCATGTAGAGCCTGACACACCCTAATCATCACTCAACACTCCCAAAATGCTGCAGCCCTTCCATTGGTGATGTGTGCATGTGACCGAGGAAAGAGAGAGGAGGGATAAAACCTTTCCTCACCCCACTCTCATTATACTCTATCATTAACATTTTGGAACACACAAACTCTCTTCTCCCTCTCCCATTTTCTGCACACAACTGAGACACCCTCTCTCTCATTTTCGAAAATCCTCTTCTTCCTCTCTTCTCCATTTCTTCCTCACCAAGTTTAATACCTCCATTGCTCTTGTGATTCTATACCATTCCTAAGGTAAATAAGACCTTAGTACCGATTACATCTCACATTTGACAAGAAAAATCATGCTTATATGTTTATATGTGTTTCGAATCTTATATATATGTATATATGTGTTTAAATGTTCTTATTGTTGAGATATGATGTACATATGTGTTCTTGAGGATTTTATTTCGAAAATACATGTGAATATATGTTAGATGAGCATAGGTGTTGTATATTAAATTTTTGGAATGACCTAGCATGTGTACATGATTTTCGAACCATAGTATATATTTATATAGTTTTCAAAAATAGTATAAAATGATTAGTGATGACCGAGCACTTGTGAAAATGTTTTAAGGATTGATTATTGTTCTATATCATGTTTAGAGTTCATATGTATTATTTGAAAAAATTTGAAAACACTAGCTATTTCTTCAAAATACCGTGAGATATATATGAACATACCTTGGTGTATAATTTTATTTCAAGCATGCAATGACATATTAATGCTTTAGAACCTTGATTACATGTTCTATGATTTATTTAAAATTTTTGAAAACCATATGCTATAATTTTTGAAATTACCGTGAGCATTAAGAAGGAATAAGTTGGTGTATGATTTTTATTTTGATCATGCAATGGTGTATTAATGCTTTAGTGTATAAAAAATGTGATGTATGATTTTATTGGAATTTTTGGAAATCAAATGCCAATTTAAATCAAATAAACCGTGAGTGATATGCTCAATAAGGTGATGATTTAATTGGTTTTGATTAATGTTATGATGTTATATTAGTATACTATAGTATATAAGCATAGTATACAATTGTTGGAATTTTTGGAAACCAAACCCTAATTGAAATCAAAGAAACCGAGAGCTATTGCTCCATAGGGTGATGATTTCAAATGGTTTTGGTTAATGTTATGATGTATTATTGTTATACTATAATATTTAAGCATGTAGTAAATTATTTAGAATTTTTAGAAATTGTTTGATAATTATTTGGTAATTATCTTATAATTACCAAATGCATTGTGAGTTTATTTATTGATGAATGAATGGTTATGATGAACTATAGGTTATAATTGTGACATATATTAATTTTGTGACATTATACTATGTGTATATCAATTTTGGGAATTTTTGAACAATTATTCCATATTTTATGGAATTACCGTAGCTACATATATGTATATATATTAATAAATGGCAAACAATATCATATGAATGATATTAATTCATATTCTGGACCATAGTGTATAATAATACACTATATTAATTTAGAAAATTTTCGAAAGTCATTTGGTAATTTTAAATTAATTATCGAGAATTTTCGATAATTAATAAGGATTTAAATCCTTTTAATTCGGTTTATTAATAAATTATATGTCTTATTAATATTCTGGACATATTTGAATTTTATAAAATTTTATAAACATAGATTGCTATGTTTGAGACAAACGCTTATTTTGTAACGCTTTTAAATCGAAAATACGCGTTTAATTATTAAAAGGATTAATAATTGCAAAATTATTTATAAGTCCTTTGATTTACGTGTCACATCCCCAAATCCTAAGTAGGATTTAGAAGGGATTGTAACTCTAAACAGTATAATTAAACAGTCTCCTAACAAAAGCCGTAATTCATATGACAAGCATGTTCTTGGACTTTAGTACATAACTTAAGTTCTTGCAATGAAAACATGTGATATGTACATATGACGATGTACTATCAAGGTATAAACTTTTCAATGACAATATTCCTATTGCTCAACACCGCTCCATCCATCATCCGCTCAACCGCACATTTAAAACAAACATGCGGTCGAGTACAAGAATGCACTCAGATGGACTCATGCCAAAGACATTTGATAATATTCAATTACGCCGCCAATGTCGAGTAAGTCACGAGGTTTTAGTTAAAAGGCCTCAGGCTTACTAAAATCATTTCGAGTTAGCAAAGTAGCTTGCCAAGCATTTTCTTGGTGTGTATGGTCCGTATCTCATAGTCACAATACATAATAATAATAAATAATAAACGCCGAGAGGAGGCCTCCCATCTACGACGCCGTGACCGCCGTAATCCCGTGACAAAGACACAACTCTCTGCAAGCATATGTTAACACAACAGATAGTTCCAACCTTCACGCCAATCCTAGCTGGCATTTATCATCCGCAGGACCCGACATTAAAAGGTTGGGTGCTACCACAACAATTGATATAATAGTTCCAACTATCTCCACAGCCTCTACCCGCATAACAGATAGGATCCATACACAAAACGAAATATTTTTGGTGTAATGCAAGAAACATTTTAGTGGGGTAAGAAAAGGCCCACATTTTGAAGATAAGAAGCCCACCGGATCGTAGATTGTCTAACCAATTCTTGGATTATGTAGTCCTGTTTAGCCTATCTATTCTCGGCTTTGAGGTTTTGGAGTTGAAACATCCATCGGTCTTAGAACCCATATTTCTACTTTAGTGTATATCATGGCATGATATACAATCAATTGATCATGTAGTAGCGCTTAGTCAAATATTTCACGTTAAGACGTGCTTCCGTAAAAATATCATATTGTTGTTTTATCCTAAATTGCATCTTATTAATGCTTTAATGTACCTTGCGACATATCATATGAATGCATCAATTAATAGCATGTTAGTCACATAAGGCATGTTTCACATAGGGAGTTTCAACACTTAGTTAAATTTCAAGTGTTTAATTTTCAGCAAAACAAATTAAACAACCCAGTGTCATACTTTGACGATCTATAACTCTCGATTAAAAATACGTATGACCGCACAAAGACACATTCTGGAAACCTCTAAACATGTACTGTAAGTTCTAAGAAGGAAGTCGACCCAAAAGAGTCGTGGTTCTGGAGATATAGGGTCTCAAAGTGGAAACTCGAACTGACTTCTATACTTAGAATATTTTTCAAATTTCCAGATTTAGAGTGTCATACTTTGACGATTCATAACTCTTGATCAAAATACGTATGACCGCAAAAGACACATTCTGAAACCTCTAAATATGTACTATAAGTTCTAAGAAGGAAGTCGACCCAAAAGAGTCGTGGTTCTGGAGATATAGGCTCTCAAAGTGGGCAACTCGAACTGACTTCTTCTATACTTAGAAAATTTTCAGGATTTCCAGATTTAGCTTAACGACGAGGATATTGCGAGGCTCGTAACTTTTGACTCACAATACCAAAATGACTGAAAGATACCATTTTAGAAACCTTGTAATAAGAACTACATGTTTCATGAAGACCGTACTGGAAGATACTTGATGCATCGAAATACGTAAGTTCAAAGTTGACTAGTTGAAAGGACAACATTCAAGTAGGTGACTTTGGGTCAGTGAACAGTATACTTATAAGGCTTGGTTTGGGATCAAACTTTCCAGATCACAACTAGACATGGTAAGGAACATTTCTTATGAAGAAACCAAAGTCAAAATCGGATTACAAACGGCTCAATATCTCACGCAAAAGTCGTACACGGACAGTCATTTAGCATAGAATTTTACTAAGGCAGTTTGTCCAAAAAGCTTACTGTAATGCGTTAAATTTAAAATTCACCGTGAGTTCATTATAAGGAATCTAGGAATGCAACCAATTATATTGAAAAGCCACTTAAGTCTAGTTTAATCCAGAAAAGCCTTACTCAATGATTCAAAATAGATTGGGAGATAAAATATTTTACTACAAGCTATCACTACAGTGACAGTTTTGTGCAGTTCGTTTGAAAAATCTGGAATAAATAGTAAAATTTTTAGAAAATTCTGAAAATTTACATAGATCTTCTAGACATGCTAATTTATGTTTATGCCAATTTTAGAGTTTTACCATTAGCCAAACTCGAAACGAAAGCCACGGACCGTGGGTGATGAACACCGAAATTTTACAGATTTGTGCAGTGTTTTGAAAAATAGAATTAAAATAGAAAATCAAGTTGTATTGACTTGAAATTTTACAGAGACGTAGTAGACATTTTTAATTTCAACATAGTAAAATTTCACATTCATCGGACCACTGTAACTTAGTCAAATAATTTTATGAAGTTACTGTTTTCGTAACATACTTCCAGTTTTAAGTTTTAAGCTTATTCTTTTGTATGCATTTCATATAACCACGAAAATAGTGAATCTATCACCCCAAATCACCACCAAGATCATCAATCTAACCATGCAAGTATGATTTAATCATGTCCAAGAGTCATAGGAGATAGTTATACCTTAGTCACGAATTTGAAGATGAATGAGAGAGATGGAGCTTGAGCTCTCTTCCATGGTGGAAATGGTGTAGGAGAAGAAGAAGAGAGGAAAGGAGAGGAGAGGTCTGAAAATTTTGGGGAGAGAGGAGAAATGTATTATGAGTGAAATGAAGTGTATGGGAAGAGTTTCTCCCATGTATCTCTCTCTCTTAGGCACACACACACAATAGGAATCATGGTTGAGTGTGTAGAGTGTGGTGATGATTAGTATAGGCTAGAAAGGCTTTCCATGCATTGGGTGTTAAGGAGGTGACCATCATGCCATGCCATCTCATGATGGCCTATGGCTATGTAGGTGTCCAAATAGGTAGGCAAATTTTGGGGAGTAGGAGATGATGATTGAGGAGTGTAAAAGGAGCTCTTCATGCATTGGGTGTTTAAAGAGGTGACAAGCATGCCTTGTCAATCCATGATGGCCTAAGGTTTAGGGGTCCAAATAGGTAGGATTATTTTATTTTTGTACATTAATACCATATATATATCATACATGATCATAGGTATAAAATACAAGTCATAAAATAATTAAATCACCTCTTAGGCATATATTCGAAATTTTCGAGAATAATAGGGAAAATAGGATAAAAATATCAATTACACCTATTATTGATACTCATGTAATTTTCGATCATATATAGCATAATATATGATTTAGATAATAATTAATAGCATAGGATAAAATTATAGCACATTTTGTGCAAGGAAAACCCTAATTTCGAAACTAGGGTTTCGAAATTTTATAAATAGGCAT
The DNA here is from genome assembly GCA_036937905.1 of Salvia rosmarinus. Lineage (NCBI taxonomy): Eukaryota > Viridiplantae > Streptophyta > Magnoliopsida > Lamiales > Lamiaceae > Salvia > Salvia rosmarinus. The sequence goes on from JAODLM010000188.1 coordinate 165,507, forward strand.
TATCGATTTTTATGGTTCAAAACTTGATTTTAAAGCTTAATAATACTTATATATATCATAACATATAGTTTAGATACCATAGGATAATTTAATGGTATCATTACCATGACCAAACCCTAATTTGTATAATTAGGGTTTTCAAACCCATTTCATAAATATCGAGTTTTAATAACTCAAAATTGATTTTAATATTTAATATTACTGTAATTATATAAATTAATGATAGGAAATTAATTGGGATAATTTCGTGATCATTGAACTCATCTTCTCAAAACATCTCTGAGCGTTAACGCTCAAAACGCCTCAAAATGATCATAATCGACTATCTCAAAATGGTCGCAGTAAGTTTGAACTTACTTTATAATTAATATTCTAGTAACATAGGAATTAATATGAAATTAATTCCAATCTTCGCCCTCTCAGAAAATTTCACAAAATATCGACGATGATGTGTAATCATGTTAAAATAATACTGTCGATATGCTTTACAACCTTCTATTTCTAAATTCACAATTCTCAGTGAATATAAAATAGGAATTCGCCCTTCAGAATAATCGAAACCATTATTCGCTATCTTATCGATTGAATCGTCACAGTAATTCCTAATTTACGGTTTCAAAACCGTAATCAGCATCTAATTCTACGGATATTACATCCTACCCCTTAAAAGAAATTTCGTCCCGAATTTGCATACCTCATAAAGTATGGGGTATCTTTGTATCTTAACATCTTATCTTTCCACGTGTTTTCCTTTTGTCCATGGTTCGTTCTTCCATCGATTTTCATTAAAACCAAACTTGATTCCTTAATCGCTGAATCGCACGATCAAATTAGTCGTAGATTTTCATCATAACTCATCTCGAGTCAAAGGTCACGCCATCATGTTGGTTTACGTGAATTGGGTCATTTTCGTATTTCAACTATGATATGTGGAAAAATATTTCAGATTTTTCCGAATTTGTGAATACCGTTATAGGCTACTAGGCCTATTATTATTAGAAGCTCGTAGGTTCTACAAAACGTGGTCTCAAGATTCTCAGATCGATTTTGTAATTTCTCTAGATGGAGAAATCTTAAGAAACTTAATTCCGCATTTAAAATGCAATTGATTTACGCTGTGTCGGTAAGACTTTGTCCGTCTTAGCTTTTCTTATTCTTTGCCTTATTGGGCAGATATCTCAATCGTTTCGCCACGACGCCGTAGAACTTTATACCTCTGCCACCTACTTTGTTACAATAAAGTGGTGGTCGATACTTTTCAAGACAATGCCTCATAAGGCTATATTGATCGTTGGTTGACAACTACGGTTGTACATAACTTAACAAGTGGTACAATACGCTCACTTGCATCCCGGTTTAACATTTATGTTCTCATCGTATCCTTAAACGCTCATATCGTCCTTTTGTTCGCCTTCCGCGTGCAGCGGGCAACTATGTTAAGGTTCAACCTCGTGTTTAACTCTTTTGGGAGTTAGTTCAAAATCTAGGTACTCTTGAGTCTCTATCTCAAACGATAGGTTTTGGTACTTCCCAGAATATACAATTCCCTTTTGTACGTCCGAGCTTAACTTATCTGGTCACGAGTCATCCGAGTAGGCGTAGACAAAACATAATTGGTGAATCAATCCACTACTACCCATATAGTAGTGCGACTTTTACGACTTAGCGTAACTCATAAGATTCATTGCTACATCATTCCATTTTCATTCGTATAGCTCTAGAGATATAACCTCTTATAAGGCCTTTGATATAATGCCTTCACTTGTTGGTAACCGAGACATTGCTCGACAATCGTGGTTACATCTCGCTCATTCCTTACTATCTAACTTTTCTCGTAAATCGTAACATATCTTAAAGTTGTCCGTCAAGGTAAGAGAAGCGGTAATGACTTCATTCTTGGTTTCATCTCTCACTATTATTGCTTGGAGATATTTATATATATATAATCCTTCTTTAGACGATATAACATTGTCCAACAGCCCTTAAAATTCTTCACCTTTTCATTCCTTATCTTAATCAGATTCTACTCCCATCTACATTCTCTTTTAGTCATATGTCACCAGGTGTGAGAGTACAACTTACGCTCACAACGAATGCCCACCATTTCGCTCTCATTTTCTTAAACTTTCCAAGGGATGCCATGCATTCCTTGTTTATTTAAACGATGAGGATAAACCCGGCGGGTAGAAGACATTGTTGTCCGAGAATTTCCTGACGATTTCCGAAAAATCGCCAGACTACCTCACGATAGACAATCGGAGTTTACCATCGACTTGGAGCCGTGATCAGCCCCAGTGTCGGCGCCCTATAGGATGGCCCCAAAGGAGCTAGAAGAGTCGAAAATCCAAATCCAAGAGCTTTTGATCCGGGATTCATTAGCCGAGTATTTCACCTTGGGAGCTTTGCTTTGTTTGTTAAGAAGAAGGATGGTTCTTTGAGGATGTGCATCGATTATAGAGAGCTAAATAAGATGACACTAAAGAACAAATACCCTTTACCTGAATTGATGACTGTTTGATCAATTGCGAGGAAAGCCGGTATTCTCAAAATTGATCTTAAGTCGATACCACCAGCTGAAAATACGGCTCAAGATGTATCAAGACCCATTCAACCAGATATGGCCACTATGAATTCATAGTTATGCCATTCGGGTTAACCAATGCACCACCGTGTTCATGGACCTCATGAACAGTAGTATTTCATTCATTTTGGATAAATTTGTTTTGGTCTTCATAGATGACATCCTTATCTATTCAAAGAATGAAGAGGATCATAAGAACATCTACGAACGGTTTTGCAAACCTTGAGAAATGAAAGACTCTTGCTAAGTTTAGCAAGTGTGAGTTTGGTCAAGGAAGTTATGTTCCTCGGACACATCGTGTCTCAATAAGGTATAAAAGTAGACCCACCAAAGTAGAGGCCGTGCAAGAATGGAAATCACCAAGAACACAAGACGAATCGAAGTTTCCGGGATTAGTGGTTACTATAGGAGATTCATCAAGGATTCTCCAAAATTGCAAGGCCAATAACCCACTACTTTTAAGGGAATCAAGTTCAATCGACATATGAGTGCGAGATGAGTTTCCAAATACTCAAGGAAAAATCGACCAAGCACCGCCTCTAGCATCCCGAAGCGAGATAAGGGGTATGTGGTCTATACCGACGCATCTAAGATCAAGGTGGTTGTGTTTTGATGCAAGAAGGAAAAGTGATAGCTACGATCTCGATAACTCGGACCCACGAGCTGAACTACCCAACCCACGATTTGGAATTAGCAAACCGTAGTTCATGCCCTAAAATTTGGAGACACCATCTCTATGGTGTGAGATGTGAGATCTTCACGGATCATAAAAGTTTGAAGTATTTCTTCAACAAAGAGATCTGAATATGAGACAAAGAAGATGGCTAGAATTAGTAAAGATTACGACCGTGGTATTAACTATCACCCGGCAAGGCGAATGTAGTGGACGCCTGAGTCGTAAAGAGCCATACCAAGTTAGGATGTCTTTTGTACAAGAGGAAAACTCGTTGAAGAGTTTGGCAGATGAAGATTGAACTGTTGAACCACCCAGACAATCGTGAGTCAGATCGCTACACTCACACCGACATCCGATCTAAGAAAAGAATTGTCGAGACAAAGGATTGAGGAAAGTTGAAAAGATCCGAGAAAGACTAAGGTCCGAAGGATTCAAGAATTTCAAGAGGCGCCCGATAACGCCTTATTGTTTGAAGGTAGGATATGCGTTCCTGACGACGCGGAGCTTCAGAACGAAATCATGAGTGAGGCTCACGATACGCCCTACACCGCCCACCCAGGTAGTACTAAGATGTACCAGGACCTGAAGGAAAAATTTTGGTGGGAAGGCATGAAACGAGACATAGCTTCTTTCGTAGAACGCTGTCTTGTTTGTCAACAAGTGAAGGCACTACACCAACGTCCCTATGGAAGTTACAACCGTTGGAAATCTCGAATGGAAGTGGGACGATATAACGATGGATTTCACATGCTTACCCAAATCGAGAAGAGGAAACACAGCCATATGGGTAATTGTGGATAGACTTACCAAAAGTGCTCACTTTTTACCTATTCAAAGCACTTATGGATCCGATAAGTTGGCCCAGCTGTACGTTAAGGAAATTGTACGACTACATGGAGTGCCAAAATCTATTACCTCTGATCGAGACTCCAAGTTCACATCCAGATTTTGGATTAGCTTGCAGAGAGAACTGGGTACGAGATTAAACTTCAAGACAAAGATTCCACCCACAAACCGATGGACGTTCGGAAAGAACGATCCAAACGCTAGAAGATATGCTTAGAATCGTAATTTTGGATCGAGGTACAAAATGGAAGATATTTTACCTCGATTGATTTGCTTACAACAACAGCTATCAAGCGACGATCGGCATGGCCCCATCAAGCCTCAGTATGGCAAAATGTAGATCACCACTTTATCGGGATGAAGTCGGTGAGAGAAAAGTCATAGGGCCGATGCGGTGAGTGAAATGATCAAAATCGCTCGACAAATTAGGATGAGGATAAAAGAGGCTCAGATGATGACAGAAATCTTATGTTGATACGCTGTAGATCCGAACTACGCTTTGAGGATGGAGACAAAGTATTTCTTAAGGTCTCCATCAAAAGGGATTGTCGTTTTGGCCCGAAGGAAAGCTTAGACCGCTTCATAGGACCTTATGAGATCCTAGAAAGGATAGGTCCAGAACTTATAGGTTGGCTCTTCCGCCAAACCTAGGAAATGTCCATAATGTTTTCACGCCTCACAATTACGAAAATACGCTCACGACCCAAAGCACGTGATTCATCAAGACGACGTGATCCTCGAGCCGACATGAGCTATAAGGAAGAACCCGCAGCCATACTTGACCACAAAGTTCAAAGAACTACGAGCAAGTCGATTCCGTTAGTCAAAGTCTTTGGAGACACCACGACGTGAAGAAGCCACGGGAGCTTGAAGAAGAATGAGGAAAAATACCCGATTTATTTTTTCTAAAGGTATACAAATTTCGGGATGAAATTTTTCGTAAGGGGTGGAATGTAATATTCCAAAGAAACGAATATACGATTACGTGATTCTAAACCCGTAATTGTGGTTTTGCTTATATTATCTTTTTACGACATCGAACTTGTGATTTCGATACGATATCGTTATAACGAATTCCTTTTCATAATTCACTAAGGATTGTGAATTAAAGGATTGAAATATTACGAAATGATTCGTCAATGTGTTTTAACGTCAAACGCGTATCGAACGCCGCCTTTTCATGAAATTTTCTCGAGCAAAGGAAGCTTGGAATTAATTTCATCTTAATTCCTTTATTAAATGGAATATATTTATTTAGTAAGTATGAACTTATCACACCATTTTGAGATGAGTCGATTTCAACGCTTGAGACGCTTTGAACGTTAACGCCTTGTAGACGATTTGAAAATGAGTTTAATGTTCGGAAATTATAATAATTAATTTCCTATTATTATTTTATATAATTACAATATTAATTATTATTAAAACCAATATTTGGGTTATTAAAACTCGATATTTTCTAATTTTAATTTCGAAAACCCTAAACTTATAAATAAGGGTTTTATCACATGAAATGATACCATTAAATTATCCTATGGTATCTAAACTTTATAATATGATATATATGAATATTATTAAGCATTAAATCAGAATTTTAACCATAAAAATCGAAGGTTTCAGTTTTTATAAAAATTGAAACCCTATTTGTGAAATTAGGGTTTTTATTTCACAAAATGTGTAATAATTTTATCATATGCTATTATTCAATATCTAAATCATATAATATGATATATATGTATATTTGGGACGAAAATTACATGAGTATCAATTATAGGTGTGATTTACATTTTTTCCTATTTTCTCAAATCTTTATCTGAATTTCAAATTGAGCATATATTGTGTTTTAATTATTTTAATGGCTTGTATTATATATCTATGAATCATGTATGATATCTATAATGTATTAAGTGTAAATTAAAAATTAAACAGCCCTTTGAACCCCTCCCATGCGCCGGCTATGCTTCACCCCATAAACAAATCATTTCACTTTTAAATGTTGCCCAATACATGGAGAGCTCTTTGCACTCCATAATCATCACCTTCCTTCCCAAGGGCTGCATAATTGTGAGAAAGAGAGAGGGCCGAGAGAGAGAGAGAGATATAGGAATTTTTCTCCATTTCATACTCCATTCTCACTCAACACACTCAATACTCAAAACACTCTCTATTCTCTCTTTTCTTCAGCCCAAAACCGAGAGCCATCCTCTATTTTTCAGATTTTCTTCTTCCTTTCTTCATTTCTCCACCAAGTTTGGACATCCACATCAGTGCTTGTCATTCTATTCCATTTTCAAAGGTAAACCAAGGACCAATAGCTTCGATTTTTCATCTCCTTGTTCTAAAATTTTCAAACTGCTTTAATATATATGCATAGGTTTCAAAGTTTTATATAGTTTATACATGTGTTTAAATGTTCTTGAGCATGAGCTATGGTTATGACTATGTTCTTGTTGATTGTTATTTTCAAAATATGAACATATATGTTGAAATGAACATAGGTTATCATATGGCATGTTTTATGATTTAGCATGTATAGGTGATTTTGGACCATGGTACTTGTTTATATAAATTTTAAAATGCTATAAAATAGTAGAGAGAACCGCGGCTCTTAATCATTTTTATGGTAGATATATGCTCTATGATATGTTTAGAACCCATGGTATGTTACTTAAAATTTTTAGAAAACCCTAGTTTTTATTCTTACAAAACCGTGAGCCTATGTATGATGTACATTGATGTATTTTATTTTCAACATGTAATGATATATTAATGCTTAGAACCTGATTATATGTTCTATGATTTAATTAGAATTTTGAAAATCAATTGCTATTTAATTAAAAGGGCCGAGAGCATTATAATGTCATAGGTTGGGTATGATTTTATTTTTGAACATGAAATGGTGTTTTAATGCTTTAATATATTATCTATACATTGTGTGAAATTATTAGAATTTTAGAAATCAAATGTTATTTTAAATCAAATAAGCCGTGAGCTTATTGGTCTTGAAGGTGATGATTTAATTAGTTTTGATAAATATTATGATGATATATTACTATACTATAGTGTATAAACATAGTATATAATTGTGAATTTTGAAAATCAAATAACATGTCAATCAGCAGTGCTATTGAGCTCCATATGGTGATGATTCAAATGTTTTGGTTGATGTTATGATGTTACAATGTTATAATATAATTTTTAATGATGTTGGAATTTAATTGAATTTTTAGAAATTGTTTGTTATTTATTTGGTAATTATCTCGAATACCGTGAATAATTGTAGATATTGTGAAATAAATGCTTATGATGAACTATAGGTTATATTAATGATATATATTGATGTTGGGATATTATACTAGGTACATATCAATTTTGGGAATTTTGGATAATTATTCCTTATTTATTGAATTATCGAAATATATATATGTATATATATAAATAAATAGCATTAATACCATATGAATTTGATAAATTCATATTCTGGACCATAGTATAATAATGCACTATATTAATTTAGAAAATTTTTCAAAGGTCATTTGATATTTTAAATTAATTATCGAGTTTTCGATAATTAATAAGGATTTTAAATCCTTTTAAAACAAAGTTTATTAATGAAATTTTTGCTAAATTAATATTCTGGACAGTTTTAAATTTTACAAAATTTTATAAACATAGATTACTATGTTTGAGACAAACGCTCACTTTATAAACGTTTTAAAACCAAAATACGCTTTTTATTTATAAAAGGGTATTTAAAAAACGTAAAATATTTATAAGTCCTGATTTACAAGATAAATCGAGAAATAGGACTTTACGCCAAATCGATCAAATTCGATTTATAAAGCAAAATAGTAAGAATTATTATTTAAAAGTCAAAAATCTGACTTTGTACAGTTGTCACTTGACTTTTCAAGTCAAACGCATTATATCGCTTATAAACGTCAAGATGCCGTAAGATATACTAATTGAGTATGATAATTATGTAAGAAAAGATTTCCAAATGAAATCCATATATCGAGAAACATCAACACGAACGTATCTCTAGAATCAGAACAATTAATGTTATACGTTAGAGTATAATTCACCAAGGAATTCGACTCACATCGATATGAAATATCAAAGTTATCTTAGTTTTCGAAAGTCTCGAAGACTCGAGCTATACTCAAAGCCTCGCCAGTAAAGGGTGACTAAACGCAGCACGGATTTTGAGAACGCATCGAACTAGACTTTACAACGAACCATAGTCCGGGCTTCCTATCTTTTAAACGTGGGCCTTTTCTTACCCCACCAAAACGTAACTTCTTATTTATTTCAAAGAATTTACTTACGCACTTATTCTACAACGTTATCAAATGTTTTACCGCATTACCGCCGAAAATATCTTCGTTTGTGTATGGATCCTATCGTTATGCCGTAGTGGAGAGTGTTGAACTATTATATCATTTGTTGTGGTAGCACCAACCTTTTATACGGGTCCTGTCGGATGATAAATGCCGCTAGGATGGCGTGAAGGTTGAACTACGTGGTTAACATATGCAGAGAGCGCTGCATGTCTGACGGGATTACGTCGGTCACTGTCGTAGATGGAGGCCTCCTCTCGCGCTTATTTATTTAATATTATGTATATGTGACTATGAGATCGGACCATACACACCAAGAAAATGCGCAGGTATGTTTACTGAACAAAATGATTTGGTAAGCACAAGGCATTTTAACTAAAACCCTCGACTTACTCGAATTGGCGGAATCCAAATATTATCAAATGTTTTCGATAAGTCACCGAGTGCAATTTCTTGTACTTAGCCCCGCATGTTTGTTTTAAATGCAGTTGAGCTCACGTGATGATAATGGGGATGTGTTGAGGAGTCGTGTCCTACCGATTTATCAATTTTGTTATACATTGAATGCATATCGTCATATATGTATTCACACACTTTGCTATACTCGAACTCCTTTATTTATGCTTTATGTTATGAACTATCGAGGTCCATCGGATCGCAAGTTTTGGGGTCCGATGGCTAAACCTTTTCAAAACATTATAACATCACTTCATATTCTACTCAAGCATGTTAGTTTATTCTTACTGCATCTTTATTTTACCCTGTAATCCCCAAATACTACTCCTAGTATTAGTCGCCTCCACCGGTTGGTCCAATGGGTCGGATGTAATGGTATCGAGCACTGCCTTTTGTAATATTCCAGAAACGAATATACATTAAGATTCAACCGTAATTAGGGTTTTCCGATATTATCTTTTACGACATCGAACCTGATTTCGATACGATATCGTTATAGATTCCTTTCATAATTCACTAAGGATTGTGAATTAAAGTTGAAATATTACGAAATGATTCGTCAATATTTTTAACGCACGCGTATCGACGTCGACTTTTCATGAAATTTTCGATAGCTGAATTAATTTCTATCTTAATTCCTTTATTAAAAGGACATATTTATTTAGTAAGTGTGAACTTTCTGCGACCATTTGAGATGAGTCGATTTTGACGCTTTGAGGCGTTAACGCACGCCTAGAGAGCTGTTGAAAATGAGTTTAATGCTCGAAATTATAATAATTAATTTCCTATTAATATTTTATATAATTTCAGTATTATTATTAAAAGTCGAATTTTCAGTTATTGAATTGATAATTAGTTATTGAAATTTCAAAACCCCAAGTTTATAAACTTTGGTTTTCATATGAAATGACACTATTAAATTATCATATGGTATCTAAACTTTATAATATGATATATATGAGTGTTATTAAGCTATGAAATCAGTTTTAGATTATTAAAATCGAAAACAATTTTTATAAATTCAAATCTAATTTTCAAATTAGGTTTCTTATGCATCGATTAATGCTATAATTTTACCCTATGATATTATTTAATATCTAAAGCATATATTATGATATATAGTGTATATTTGGGACGAAAATCACATGAGTATCAATAATAGGTGTATTTTATATTTTAATCTATTTTCCTAATTTAATATCTAATTTCGATATGTGCAATATGTTTGATTTAATTATTTTAATGACTTGATTATATATCTATGACCTATACTATGATTAATACATAGTATTAATGTTTAATAAAAGTAAATCCTACCTATTTGGAGCTAAATCACGCCATCATGCTTGGACAAAGCATGATTGCACCTTTTTCCACCCAGATACATGAACACCTTTTAAACCTAGCCTAATCATCACACTAATGGTATCATTAAGTTGCAGATTTTCTCCCATTTCATGGCCAAAATCGGAGAGAGAGAGAGATATAGGTGGAGGACTCTTCCCATTCACTCCATTCCTCACTATACACACTACACTCAACACTCACATTTCACTCTCACTCTCCTCCCATTTTCGCCCAAATAGCGAGCCTCTCCCATTTTGAAAACTTCTTCTTCCTTTCTCCTTCATTCTTCTCAACCTCCATACCATACTTGTTCCTTGATCCATACCATACCAAGGTAATGAGACACAAAAGCTTATTTTATCATCTTTGGTTCAAGAAAATCGAGCATGCTCTTATATATATTTTGTATGTTCGAATGATATATGTATGTATACATATGTTTTAAATGTTCTTGAGCATGAGAATGTTGTTCTTGATGTTTTATTTTCAAATATATGAAAATATATGCTTAGATAATCATATGGTGTTATATGTGAAATGTATAAATGGATCTAGCATGTTATGAAATTTTCGAACCATATGATATGTTTAAAATTATTTTAACTGATAAAATGTTGGATGATGACGAATATATTCCAAGGTGTTTTAAGCATGGATTATTGATGTATAATATGGTTAGAACACATTGGATATTATTAGAAATTTTGAAAACCCAACTTAAAGTTTAAAATCTAGTTATATATATATATTATACCTTGTATAATTTTTATTTCAAGCATGTGATGACATATTAATGCTTTAATGTATTGATTATATGTTATATGATTTAATTAGAATTTTTGAAAACCATATGCTTAATTTTTAATTAGGGCGAGAGCATATTGAAAATATATGTTGATGTATGATTTTATTTTTGAACATGTAATGATGTTTTAATGCTTTAGTATATTATTTATGCATTGTATAAATTAATTAGAATTTTGGAAATCAAATACTATTTTAAATCAAACAAACCGTGAGCTTGTAGCTCTTGAAGGTGATGATTTAATTAGTTTGATAAATATTATGATGTTATATTAATATACTATAGTATATAAACATAGTATATAATTGTTGGAATTTTTGAAAACCAAATACTAAATTTAATCGAAAAGCGAGAGCTTGCAAAGCTCATATGGTGACGATTTAAATTATATTTTGATGTTATAATGTTACAATGTTATAATATAATGTTTATTGATGTAGGAATTTATTTAGAATTTTTAGAAATTGTTTTAGCTATCATTGGGTAATTAACTTATATTACGTGAATATATATAATATATATATATAAATAATTAGCAACAGTGTTATATGAATTTCATGAATCATATTCTGGACCATAGTGTATAATAAACACTATATGAATTTAGAAAATTTTTCAAAGTCATTTAGTATTTTTAATCTAATTATCGTAAATTCGATAATATAAAAGGATTTTAAAATCCTTTTAAAACAGTTTATTTATGAAAATTTACTAAAATGATATTCTGGACAGTTTTAAATGTTATCAAAATTTTATAAACATAGATTGCTATGTTTGAGACGAACGCTTCATTTATAACGGTTTAAAATACCAAAATACGCTTTTATTTATAAAAGAGGTATTAAAATGCTAAATAATCATAAGTCCTCGATTTACAAGATAAATCGAGCAATAGGACTTTACGTTTTCAAATCGATCAAATTGATTATAAAACAAAATAGTGAAGTTACTATTATTAAAGGTCAAAATCGCTGACTTTGTCGATCAACGTCGACTTGCTGACTTTCAAGTCAACGCACGATTATACATTTATAATACGTCAAGACGCGTAAGATATACTAATTGAGTATGATACCATTAGTAAGAAAGGATTTCACAAATGAAATCCATATATCGAAACGAGCTTATACGTGAAAGATCTCGAACGAGAACAATCAATCGTATCGCTGTTAGAGACGATTGAATTCACTAGAATTCGTCTACATCGATATGAAATATCAAGTTTATCTTAGTTTTCGAAAGTCTCGAAGACTTGAGCGACGTACTAAAGCCTCGTCAGAAGGTGTGAGCAAACGCATGACGGATTTTACGAACAACTAACCTAGGACTTTACAACGAACCATAGTCCAAGCGTTCTTTATCTTTAAAATGTGGGCCTTTTCACCCCTACTAAAAGCGTGACTTTCATGTTATATCAAAGAGTTTATTACGACTTATCCTACAACGCTTTAACAAATGTTACTCATGACACCGCCAAAATATTTCGCTTTGTGTATGGATCCTATCTTAGCCGGGTGTCTGGAGATGGTCGGAACTATTATATCAATTGTGTGGTAGCACAACCTTTTTAAATGCCGGTCCCGTGTCGGATGATAAATGCACGCTAGGATGGCGTGAAGGTCGAACCATACTGTGTTAACATATGCTTGCGAAGTGAGCAGTGTCAGACGGATTACGGCGGTCACGGCGTCGTAGACGGGAGGCCTCCTCGGCTTATTTAATTATTTATTATTATGTATATATGATACTAATTACACACACCAAGAAAATGCTCGTCGAAGCTATGTTTACTTGAATCGAATGATTTGTAAGCAAGGCATTTTAACTAAACCCTCGTGACTTACCCAATATGGCAAAGGTAATCCAAATCAATCAAATGTTTTCAGCCCACTAGTCAAGAACTTCAGCCACCGCATGTTGTTTTTAAATGTGGCGTGAGCTCGATATGAGATGGGAATGTTGAGGAGTCAAGTGTCTCGATCGATTTAATTGTGGTTTATACCTAATGCATATCGTCATATATGTATTCACACACTTTCGCTACACTCAACTCCTTTATTTATGCTTTATGTTTTAAACATTGAGGCCCATCGGATCGGCCAAGTTTTCGTCGATGGCTAAACCTTTCAAAACAATATAACATCATCTCATATTCGCTCAAGCATGTAGCTTATTTTCACGCATCTCTATTTTATTCATGTAACCCTAGCATACTTCCTAGTACTAGTCACCCTCCAACCGGGTTGGTTTGGAAGGGTCGTGAGTAATGGTATCGACGCTTTGCTTCGAAAACCCAAATTCTTTTTATTCTAAGTCTAGATCGACACCGACTTCTAGTAACTCACTCGACCCTCAACACTCCATCACATCGAGCTCAACCGAAAGGTAATCGATTTTTCAAACTCATGAAATGAAATTTTACATGATTGAACAATTGGATAGACTTTTGAAGGATTTGATTATTATGAAAATTTTTATGATGAAATGAAAGTTGAGCAAGAAAATTTTTCCAAATACTTTTAGTGAACTAATCGCATACTCAAGTATTGATATGAAAGTACATGGTGGTACTAGTGAATGATCAACATGGGATGAATGAATCCATTTTTGATATGCATATAAGTTGATTATGATTGCTATGTTGAAATCGTATTTCAAAATTTTCAATGAAACATCTTTCCAACTTTCAAAAATTTTATTTATGATGAACGATATGTTATCATAAGGCGAACAGACTCTAAGAGCATGTTCATATCGCGAAAGAACATAGCAACGAACTCTTTTTCCTTATGCGAACGAAAGAACAATAGGAAGAATGAAGGTAACGATACCCTTGCACGGACAATGAAGCGAGCGAAGGATGGACGAGGACAACCTCAACCTTTCAATGACGGCACTCCATCGCTCGACACGAGTGACCAGCAACACGAATCACGACATGGACGCCACTCGGCAAAATGTCCAGCCTCAGCTTAAAACCCGAAAATGATAAACGTTTATGTCGACGACGACTCGAACTTCGCTTGCACGATCGCGCAAATTTCCTGCACTGCGCAGTAGATTTGTTTAGCTAGATCTCTCGTTAGGACCCGATTACGGTTTTGCCTGCATCTCTAACGCACTGATCTTCATTTGTTATGAAGAACAGAATCCCACTGTCTCCAGAATACGATAGAGTCCGTGAACTCTAGTTGAGTGTTTGATATAAGACAAGGATCGAGCATATATTAAGATGTTGTGGCTTATGTATACGCTTGTAAGACTAAGAAGGTAAGTTGTGGTGAGTTTTGTGAGTATGATGTCCCACCATTAGATTGCTTGACCTTATCTAGTTGCTTCAGCTTACGTTAAGATATCCTGCTCATTCGTTGACGCGATAGTGACTTATGTTAGTTTTATTCGTGATGGATGGAGGATGAGATATCGTCATGAGGAGGAGGATTGGACACACCCACCCGAGGAGGAGTAGTATATCGCTCCAGTTGGATGTCGTGGAAGACTAGGTGAGTTCTTGGCATATTATCTGCTCTTTCAGAGACGAGCACTGACTCGGCTGATTATGGCATCCAGCGCTTCTAGCGATACTCCCCTGCACTGGGATGGATATGCTCGAGAGATATCGGGGATTACATTTGCGGCGAGGGCAGCGCCACTTGGGGGATCGCGGTTCGTGAGTCACGACTTACGTGATATAGACGACGGGCAGCACGAGGACCCTACCTCCTCCCGAGTATACGGCGGATGAGCAGAGTGGTTGTACAGAGGTTCGAGCGATCACCAGTGGTACCCATGCTCGATTCGACGGGCGACGCTCGTTAGAGAGAAGGAAACCCTGAGCTCAGGAGGCGGTATTTCCACCCACCGCTGACACCCGACGCCACGGTACCACCTCCACCACCTATGGTCCCAGCCATACCACCAGTCGAGCACTTCATCATGACAGCACGGATGAGAGTATCGATGCCTTCGGCTATGACCCGAGCTCGAGTACGCTATCATCCATTGCCGACTCACGAGCCTCGAGATCGACCACCGCTTTTAACCCCATGCGAGATATACCGGTGGAGTCAAGGAGCCGGACCATCCAGGGGCTACCCGATGGACATTTCATAAATGAAGATGATTGGAGGAGGAGGAAGACCAAAGACACAATAGGAAAGACCTCGTGAAGGCACTAGGTCTTCTTAATTAGGATTTGTTTTACGTCTAGCGTGGTGTAGATTTTCTTTTTCTTTGTTGCACCTTAGTTCTAAAACCGAAATCTTTTAGCGTCGTGGTGGCCGAATTACGTTTCGTTACATTTGTTTTGAACATCCCCTGCATGGTAGATTTTGGATATATATATATACGCTGACCACTAATAAGGGCTTTTTGCGGCAAAGTTATGTTTGTTAAGAATGTTATACTTCAGGATCGCTTATGTGCGAACCAGGGCAATGTGTGAGTGGAGTTGGGCTGAAAAGAATAATGCCTAATGTTTACTGTTTTTCATAGCAGATGCCTCCGAGAAGGAACCGGAGTGAAAACAGAGGTCGAGGACTTAGGAGGCCGAGTGAGGGAGGTGAGTCCCAACAGAGCCGGAAGACAATCCTCAACCACAACCTCCACTCAACCCCGACGCAGGATCGAGGAAATGTTTAAGCAGAACCCCTCGTCTTTAATCTGCAAGACAACCCGGAAGTAGTCAACAATGGTCGAGGCTATTGAACCATCTTTACCTTCTTAAGAGCACTGCACAAGAAAGGCGTGTAGTTTTTCCAATTGGTTGATACCCAGTTCGACTTCTCAGATGAGCCAGAGAAGACTTTTACAATGCGATAACATGAGGAATTCTCTGGGAGGATTTCGAAAGAGAGTAGATGAAAGTATATCCTCAAAAGTTATAGAAAAGGAATTTTTCCTGCAAAACAAGAAAAATTATCCGATCGTATCTACGATCGCACTTGGAGACGCACAGATATCGCCGGATCTAGTAGACACCCCGACTGAAGCACTTTCGGAAAAGTTCGTAGCGCTAAGAACTGGAGATACGCATGTCTCGCCGGACCATGGAGACCTGTTACACTCGAAGCTCCGACAGCTTTAGATAAGAGGCGCACATCATGAAAAAAGTCGGGCGTCCTGAACACGCAATTGGATAAGGAAAAGGAACCGGGTTTACCGCGCTTAAATAACAACAGGAAACCACGGCAAGTCACAAGCGCTTGTGGCAAGAAACCAGAGCACGAGTGGGGACAAAGTCGGAAGAGAGGCATACGCCATCTCCACGGCGGGACCACAGACCACAGAGGCACCTCAATGCCCTAGATGCCAGAGCACACAGAGGGTGTGTCAGAAAATTAGGTAAACAGTTGTTATAGCGGGCAACGGGCATTACGCCAACAATCGCCTGATGTCACGTCGGATGGAAGGCGAACCAACCAGAAATGCTCACCATTGAGGCTATATGCCACCTCACCACGTTGCGAATTCCAAGCCCCAACAAGCAACTCCAGTGGCAAACACCCACCTCAACAACAATCAACTCCGACAGCGAGCGCGCCGCGCAACAACAACTCAGAATGCTGAAATACAGTACCATCACTTCAACAATGCTAGAGG